>JAAOAT010000490.1:0-101093 GCA_013186855.1 Fusarium ramigenum
CCCCACAGCTGATGGCTCACAACACGCGCCTCTCACACACGTCTCCGATGAGTCAATAACGAAGACGCAGGAGGACTTCAGAGTGAGATCTAGGTTCCCTCTGCCGGAATAAGCTCTCAGCCACAAGTCTCAACTGCAAATAACACTTCTAGCCCACAACTTAGACATCAATGCCATGATGGCCGACCAATGGCTACAGCATAAAGCTGATTTCAGAGCGAGATCAATTAGGCTTCAAGCTACATTGGCGAGAACAAAAGTGTACAACGAGTTTATGACATATCGGAGTTTAGCGTTTAGCAAGAAGAGAGGCAAAGATACATGATCCTGGAGTTATAACATGATGCAGAGAAATACTACAAGTTATTTTCCTTCTTAACTAAATGTTCCTGATTGTGAAAATGCTTGACCCTGATAAAAATCTCTTTTATGCTATTACGCTTTAAATGCCTAGTCTTATCATGAACTCCCTGATCGAGTATACTGCATGAGCAAAAGTTCATTTGATGTCAAATTAGTAAGTCATTCAAAATGCAGAATTTTCCCCTTGCAGAAACACGAGCTGCAGTCTCGGAGAAAATTAAGCATCTTTACCTAAGAGGCTCAATGCCGGGGTGATCAACATCTCGGCCCGGGCGGCCACTACCGGCTTATTCAGTGGGTGGAGTGGGGCAGTGCAGTAATGTTGCATCTGGTTATGGCTGTGCTCAATGGACTACAGAGGAATGTACCAAGTCTTCTCATCCGGTTGTTTCAGAGACTTGAATAATGTATTTCAAGCCGGAAGCTATCCTCGAGACAAGACATTATCTAGCTAAGTTGATGAATTTTAAAGTCTCTCCTTGCTAGTCATAAATTACCTATGACGCTACTGTCTTATTCCTCCCTTCACGAGGCCTCATGACCATCTTGGCATTGGTGGATCCTTGAACATCGAATGTCATATTGCGGCGTGTACTTTTATGAAAACTTTAAACTTCCGTTACCAAGAAAGATTGATCAGATGGCATGTGAATGTTTCAGGAATAAACTCTATATAAGACCTATGCTTCCGCAGCTTCCGTAGCATCTCGTTCTCTGCTCCTTACCTTCACACCTCGCTCACAATCTCACCTACTACCTACTCCCAGCAATCTATCTATCTATCACGCATTCAAAATGAAGTACTCTCTCTCCCTCATCGCCCTCTTCGTCGCTGGCTCCATTGCCATTCCTGCCGCTACTACTCCGAAATGCAAAGCTGTAAGCATTTCTCTCCTCGACTTTGTTTCTTTATTTAACATAGATCCATAGGGTGAACAATTCATTGAATGCGGCACGGCTTGTCCCTTGACTTGCAATGAGCCTGCGCCCCGACCGTGCACCAATCAGTGTGTTCCTGGCTGCTTCTGCAAGGAGGGTACTATTCGAAGCCAGGTGAGTTTAAAACCTTGCACGTACGGCTTTTACTAATGCAACTTAACAGTCCGGATCTTGTGTCAGTCGCAACAAGTGCGGAGCTTACTAGAGGTTTTGCTCCTGCCTGCATCAATGGATTACAGGCCTATAAGTGGAAAAAGTTGGAAAAGTTACTTGACGCATCTTGAAAATTCCTTTCTGTACGATATGCTCTGTATTACAGACACGAGGTACGGCATATCTTTAATAATCACTTATTCACCATTTGATCTGTTGTTGTGATTGAGCGTGACTCCATATACGATGAAATGCTAAGAGTCTCCAAAGGACCCAGAGAGAGATCCATTGAATGCATGCTACACCTGCCTCATTGACAGTATGCTTAAGATCCATAAAAAGGCAATTCAACCTAGATTGCCTCAACCTCAGTCTGTCCGGTAAGCTTTCGCTTCCCATCAATCAGTTTGACCTCCCAGAGGATCACATTCGTCTTCTTCGTCTCCTCGCCTGTTTCCTTATGCTTGGTCTTCCATTTACTCAAAACAGCAACAACACCATCTCCCTTCTCTGGATCCTCCCACGTGAGAATCTCACGGAATTCGTCTTGTACAGCTGTAGTTGAGCCACGGACGTAGAGGAGCCCTCCTTTGAACTGATCGTAGGTGTATAGATTATGATTGATCCTGGGACGTCACGCGTCAGATGCACTGTCTCGAGGATTATGAAAGGGGGTCATACTTGGTGATCAGGCTAGGATCAACCTGTTCATCTATAGCATTGATGGTTATCTCGTCGTTGGGTTGAATGAAAAGAGTATCGTTGAGCTTGGCGATCCACTCGAACAGGGACACTTGTTTGGCTGACATTTTGGGTGACTGGTTGCTTCAAAGTTAATAATTGAAGATGAAATGATAGATGAGTCAAAAGCTATGCAATTCTCGGACAAGGATGCCGTTTTATACTTATGGATCTCGAAACCCTTGGTGCCGCGGTTTCTTGAAAGTCACTTTTCTCCACCTCCGCAGATTACTCCACGTCCTTATTCGGGGAGGTATGGAAAATGAGTCCGTTGCCGTCCACCTAGAACCAAAGCCAGAGTATTGCTTAACATTATACAAACCAATGAATAGAACCTCGTGGCCGGTTGGAGATGATCTTACAGTGGGTCCGGCGTGGAGTTGGCGCGGACGTACGGTGGAGGTGAATCGGAGCAGGAGTGTGGCTGTTGTCCGAGTGGATATGATGCATCTTACCGTGTGCTTGAGACTTATTGGGTTATCACGGTGATTTTCAGAAGCGGACTGGGGTCCTTAGATGCGCAAAGGCTTGGTCTACATTTTTCGGGACTGTCTTGTATAGGCTCCCTGAAGTATAGATAATACTGTCTGATCTCGGTTTTCAAGAATAAGTAGCAGGAGCTACAGAGGACTGTTGACTATTACAATGATTGGAGTTTGGATAGATTCAACTACGAATTCGTTGAATTTAGTACACAACAGATACCTCGTCTCCTGTTCTCACGGCCCAAGTCTCAACCTTTTCTAAACCCCACATGATAGTGAACAAGTGTCGAGCAAATTCGTCAACCAGTGCAGCGCCAATGCCTCGATCTAGCAGCATCTGACCTTTTAATGAATAGATAAACAAAGGATCCGTCTGTCGCGCAACAGCCTCCCATCGAGCAGAGGAAGAAGCCTCCCAAAACTTGGCTTGTGCCGTGATATGGATATCACCTCCGCATGATTGTATGTTACTCCCTTTCAAACCGCTGTAGACACCAGTGGCCATGTTACACAGCAGACCAGTGCGGCGAATTGATTCCGAGAGAATGAACGAGCGGTACAGGCTGGGGACGGGATCTAGTTCCCCAACAGCTGTTCCGCTAGAAGTCGCCAAGATCGGCAGTGGCGAGGCCAGTGTACTATCATTTGTTGCAGACTCCCATAGCTGATTCTTCCACGCGTGAAGAAGACTGACGAGATTCTCACCTCTTGCACGACGTTCGATGGAGGAAGAAAATAGTGCGAGGAGGATATGAATGAGAAGGGCTTGGGTGCGGGCCAGATGGTTCCTGGTGGAGATTATACTTGCGCCCCTAGCTGGCTGAGAGTTGAGTAGGTTCGTGATGTGAGTGGCAGAGATTGCATTAACAATGGTCTCATTCTCACTGGTCGCCGTGCTGGAGATGACGCACGCGGAGTACGCGTCTTGAATGCATTGCGGATATCCGGAGTCGGAGTACAGATGGCGATGAATAAATGGGTTGTGCCCTGTCTTGACAAAACGGGTCAACCAGTTCTGCAAGCCGCGGATGAAATTAGTGAAGACGGAAGCTGGAGGTATCACATCTGGGGCGTTGTAGTGATATCCTATAGTCCATGCCTGAGGTCCCAAAAACCAGCCCAAGTCCCGAGATGTATGCGTCAGCTGGTTGGAAGCCTCAGGTATCCCACTCGAGGATGAAGCGGGTAGCGATGATGGATCTGATAAAGACGGCGTCCACGACGGTATCGATGGATAGTTGAGACTGGCGCTGAAGACGGGATCCAGAAGCCATGGCTCAGACATTTCTCGAACCAACGCCAGACTATTTGCATCAGCCGCAGAAGTCCATATATCTCCGAAGCCCATGTCCGGAATACCTTCTCTCTCAATCATATCGAGAGCTTGTCGTCTTGGTAGTGCCGGATAAATGCAGACCGACTCCCGATCGAGACAGCGTGAGCAGGAGGGATATCGCTTATCGCAGCGGCGCTTGGTCTCAACGCATGCGAAGCATGACTTTTGCTTGGTTTTGCGACCCATTGTTGATGTGCTTGAATGATCTGGAGATGAGTAGATGGGTTAGTCCAGGTTTTGGTTGCGGAGGTGCGGTGGAGTTGAGATGGAGGCTAGCGGACTTGGATCGGAGATGCTAAGTTATTAAGCTCCATTAGTGCGACACTTGGGACACCTCTAGTGGGGGCATATTGTTACATGGAATTACGTGCTGGGGTTGGATATAGAAGCTATACACCTGGCGTACGTAAAGCACCGGTGACTGTTTAAATATGTCTTTACTCTGCAGCAGGTTAATTCCTACTGGTTTGTCATCCTTACAGTCCTCGACCTTTACCCCATCTCGACTCTGTCAGCAACTTGGGAGCTTGCACACAATGGCGACACGGCAATGGAATCCCTCCACAGATATGCCAGATCTGAACGGCAAAGTCGCTGTCGTGACTGGCGGCAGGTGAGTGTAAGCTCTACGGTTGATACTGTGCGACGACTGACACAGCTCCAGCTCGGGAATTGGCCTCGAGACAGTTAGGTTCCTGGCTCTCAAGGGGGCAAAAGTGTACTTGACCACACGAAGCGAAGCGAGAGCACGACAGGCCAGAGACAAACTCACCAAAGACGCCGGTATCAATGCTAGAAATGTTCAACATTTGGTCATGGATCTGTATGATCCCGTCAGCATCACTCATGCTGTCGAAGACCTGAAGCGGAAAGAGACCAAACTGCATATTCTGAGTATGTTTAGGATAGTCCTCTTCCCTGATGATAACTGACGATGTCGAAGTCAACAATGCAGCCGCATCGACGTCCTCTACTATGTTAGTTGACGGGAAATACGAACAACACATGGTTGCCAAGTATGTGAACCCTGAACCACCAATTTAAGGGTAAACGGATCACTGACCTCCATAGCCACATGGGACCTTTCATCCTAACCAACCGTCTTCCACCCCTCCTCAAAGCCGCCGCCAAGAATCCAGATGCTGACGTCAGGGTCATAAACCTCAGCTCCACGGCGATGAACAGCATGCTCCCAGCTAGCTTCAAGTTCAGCTTCGACTCTCCCACATGTTTCAAGGAACCAGTGGCGTCATATCCTTGGCAATGGCGATACCTCGGAAGATTCATATTTGGCTTCGACATGATTCGATACGCGGTGTCCAAGACAGCCGTGGTGCTGTTCACACAAGGGCTCCAGGCAAGATTAGAGCAACAGAATCTGCCTATCACCTGTATAGCTGTCCATCCTGGGGAGGTACTCACAGAGGGTGTCCTGTCTATCAACAACTTTGTTGTCAGGGCCATAGCTCGGGCGACCTTTTTGAGTGCTGAGCAGGGCGCCGCCAATTCTTTGTTCGCAGCGACGGTGGAAGATGCTCTGAAGTTCAAGGGGAAGTTTATAGTCCCAGTGGGAAAATTGGGGGAGCCTAATCCTGTAGCCAAAGATGATCGGCAGGTGAAGGGACTCTGGGAGAACACAGTGGTTGAGGTGAATAAGTGGCTTGCGGAGAAGAAGCTTGCTGTGTTGGAGGCTTGGTAATTATCATGCTAGGTAGTATAAGGGTAATATTGCTTTCTATGTAACCCTCCGAGAAGATACAGTATAGTGTCAGAGTCACATACATCACGCTGCGTGGAAGACAGGGCTCGTCACGAAGGAGTGCTTCTCTTGGTGGAACGAGCTCTTTCTTAATAACTATAGCGCTGGAAATGTTGTCATATCCACTAATCTATAACAACCCATGATGATATACCCTCTCATTACTCAAGCCAATGCATTGCCAACAAGCTTCGTGTGTGAGGCGCATGATGTGAGCCATCAGCTGTGGGGACTATCAAATCAAAATAATACTCTTATCAAAGTCAATCCGTGCAGTGTACCAGCAGCAAGTTTCTATAAAAGTGACTTCTCTAGTAGAAAGGAAGGGTTAAATCCGGTGCTATTACATCATATTATATCCCCTCTCTAGAATATATCTTCAACCCCTAACTAAAACCCAAAGGCCGGATACACCCTCTTGCCGACGAAAGAAGTCTGGCTCAAGCTCGAAGCTTCTCAAATCGCCGACGAAACGGAAGTAGCTCGAAACCGTTCGTCGCCGGTAACTCATTCCGGAGAAGCAGTCCAATCTCGCTGGGGTGATACCAGTTCATCCAAACCATCACAATCCAGATCAGGGTACCATCGAAGACGAAGAGGAAGGCCTCAGTCCTCATGAGATACCCGTCGTTACCATCGAGGTACTCAATGACCCGGAACAAACTCCTAACCCAGATGAAGCCGCTTGTGACGTAGAGGGTAGTGAGGTAATGACGCCATCTAATCGAGGGCTCTAGGCTCTTGTTGGTAGGTGACCGGGTCATCCGGCGATGGAAGATACTGGCGACGACGATAAAGATACCGAAGATGGTAAGCTGGAAGAACAGGCCGCCGATGATGACATATTCGCCAATTTTCATGAGGTTGTTGCCTTCGTTTGCTCCAGACATCATACTTCCACCTGTATTCGATATAACTGTTAGCAGGGGTTCAATATCGTGGTGGGAGGCTAAGATCTAGGTTATTTATACCTGCAGACTGGAGCTGTAGTGATACAATATCTCCAATCACGAAGACTTTAGTCAACCAGCGCCGTTTGATGACTGCATGTACCTCCCCTTCTGTGAGAAGGATGACACGACTCAATATCATATATATAGAAGCCGCCATCAACGCTGGTGCAATAAGAAGCAACACGCTTTGGACGACGTAAGGGCCCAGTGTCCAACAGCCAGGGTCCTCAGTCGAGTTGATCGCACGGCCAATGTATCCTGCTATTTCAGCTACAGTAGCCAATTAGTAAAAGTCGGAGTACATAGCCTCCTGGAGTGACTCACAAACTCCACCGAGACAGAATGCCAGCATATACCAGGTCTTGGTCTTTATCATCTGGTAGACATGGATGATCGTTGTGATGCTGAATAGTATGATGAATATCACGGCCGCGGCTGTTGAGGGTTCGTAGCGATAGAAGGACCAGTCGGCGTGTCGGTAGTTAGGGTCGCATTTGGCAGCCATGTTCAGGGTGAGTAAGAAGTGCTATAATGTTTATTTCTTCTCGGGCGAAAGATGAGCCTGTGTTAAGTGACTTTGTTGAGATCTGGGCTTCTGTTGAAGGGGCGGACTTTATTGCAAAAAAGCAACAATCAGTTTCAGCAATGGAGCATCTTGAGCTCTTTATACTCATGAGAAACACCACTCTAAATCGCTCCAGCCTCCGTTCATTTGTTTCGAAACCATACCTTAATCATGGAAATGACGATTGAGCCTTAGATACGATGTTAGTATGTGGATCCATATCATATCCATGTCGACTTTACACTAAGCCCTGGCATTCTATTGGATGCCTATCATGCCCGGCACATCCGAATCCCGCGTATTCGCGTTTTATGCTAGGTTTAAGCTTATAACTAGGTCCTCTCCCGCCATGCGATCTCACAAGTCCATTTTGTCCGAACCCGCGGTTTGACTTGTACATCTTCACCAATATCATCCACTCCGTCGGAGGTACCAAGTGATGAAACCACGACGCTCTCATACAAAGTCACGCAGCGGATGCCGAGAGTGCAAACGTAGAAAAGTCAAGGTATGTGTGTCATAGCCACGATATTATGGAGCGTCCTAATTAGATCTTCCTTTGGCGAACTTTGCTGACATCTCACAATCTTTCCGGCATAGTGCGACGAAAGGCTCCCCTCTTGCTTTAATTGTGCCCGTCGTGGCATGACATGTAGTCTGACCGCGTCTGAGCAGTCGCCTCAGAACATAGAGTCCGTCCGTCGGGCTGGGATAGATACCACGCAAACCAATCCGAGTCCTGATGCATTATCCGTTGCTGGAATATGGAGTCCTCTGTTGCCAGGCGTATCTCTGGACTTCCAAGATCACGGCCTGGAACTCATGCACCACTATTCTACCATTACAGCCAACACCCTTGCCTTGAGGCTGGATATGCAGCACATCTGGCGCATGGTCCTCCCCGAGATGTCATATAACACACCCTTTCTCTCCCACGGCCTACTATCCGTCGCTGCCCTGCACAAAGCTCATCTACTACCTGCAAGAAGGGACAAATATCTCGATCTCGCAGCCTATCACCAGACCCGCGGCATGGAAGGCTTCCGCAGTGTATTCATCAGCATCGACGAAAAGAACTGGCACCCTGCGTTCTGCTTCTCGTCCACGATCGTCATATATGCGTTTTCACCGGCGGGCCGGACCGAGGATGCCATGGCGGATATTCTGCAGATCTTTGTCTTGATACGTGGTATTCGCTCTAGTCTATTGGGTGCGGGGCGCAACCTTACGCAGACGCCGTTCTCGGCATGGGCAAATGGGATCTGGATAGTCGGGGAGAATGATGAGGCATCGTATGAGTATGTGGTCTTGCTCTACCCCACAAACTGATATAGGCTGACTGTTGAGGCAAAGTTTCGACCCGCCTTTGGATCACAGCGCTCTACCTCTGGACACATTTCAGGCACTGCGTCGTCTCTTCGCCTTTTATCGTACGAACCTATCAGACTGTAACAGGGAAGATTATGAATTTGCTACATTGCAGCTACGAAAGTCGGCGATCCTCATTGCACATGCTGGTTCCCAGGCTGAGATCGGGATGGTCATGTTTTTCCCATATGTCATCTCTGCGAATGTCATGTCAGACATCCAAGCCAACGACCCGTGCGCCCTTGTCCTATTATCCTACTTCTCAGTGCTTCTAAGCCTCGTTGAAAATCAGTTTTGGTATGTTCAGGGCTGGTCTCGGAGACTCATAGAGGCCATTGACTTGCAGTTGGATGGTGACACCAAGTTTTCTAAAGTGGCAAAGTGGCCTAAGACTATCATAGCTAGGCATAATAAGAGTTAATTAGGAGTCAGCCGGGGTGATGAAAGCTCATAGCATAGATTAATTTTCTGTCCTAGTGCATGCAGGAGGTTCGCACTAACAGTCCTGAGATAAAGAACCCTACAGTATCAGATTCGAGGTGAGAAAGCAGTATATATAGAATATGAGGCTAATGATGGATGATTCAAACTAATCCGGTCCCAGGGCCTGACCAGGAGTTAGGAATTTAAAAGATAGACTATGCAGTATAACAAAGAATAGCATGGACGAGATTACACAATGAAAAAGCGCCATATCCCAGCACTAAGTAACAATTGAACTCTCCACATGGCTCTTGCAAACCTCGCCAGCTAATCTGTAGGAAGATGCCAGGTCAAGGAAGGATCTTAAAAGAGCCCCTTCGACACCTTCGTGCTCACTTTGACAAATTGACAATCGAGGGGAACCAAGAAATCACTCCGACTTTGCTGTAGCACCCATTGACCATCATTACGAATATCTCCGATTCTGTTCAGTCTAAACCCGCGAATCTTGCCATCCTTGTCGTAAACGTACAGAGCAACCCGATTGTGACCCAATTGTTCAGCGTGAATGGGAGTTTGCGCAGATTCTGTAGCCACAATATCGTAGACGTTTGGACTGCTATTTGGAGCGAGGTTGATGTTGAGAGCAAGACCGTCATACATAGGATGGAAGCAACGAAGATAGCCCTTATCCCCAATAGGCCAGCCCTGACCTAGCCTGTCATCGTTGGCAAAGCGCTGATAGCGAAATATCAGCCCTTCGCCAGGAGACACAGCGGAGATATAGCCGTGCTTAGAATCAGTGAAATAACCTGGACTCCAAATCGTTGGGGTTAGACCGAGTTCCGTTCCATCAGCAAGGGCTATCTTGTACCAATTGTCCGGTCCAGAGAAGATGGCATGACCTTCGCTGTCGACAAGATTCTATATCAATAGAGAATAAGTAACGAAGTGTAAAGGACAAGTCATTAAAACTTACCACTATTGTAATAGCTTTTAAAAATTGCTACAGTTGAGGGTATAATATCAAGGAAACAAGGCAGGCTTGTCTGTTCTGTCTTTCTAGCAGCAGGGAAAGGCTTGTTTAAGTATTCTTTACTGCACCTCTTATCGAGTCTTGACTCTCTATCGGTACCTCTACGCGGCAGAAGCGGCATTGCTCGGCTTGCCAATCACCAAGCAGTCTCCTCCATGACTACATTTCAGCTTTGACCCCCCATGCAAATATTGAACTTAAACTTGCATGGCGACCAATGATATCGACCAACACCCTGCCGTATAAATTTATCAGCTGTATACTGTCAACTATGTGTATGTCGTGGCTAAACCCTTGTGACATACATTGCAGAAGCCAAGCGGCCTGCTAGAGCTGAAAACCCGAATAAGGTATTTCTTCAACGATTATGAGCTGATTAGCTCTATGCATTAACCAATCTTCTGGGTAGAATGGTCACCTGTGTAAAAGACTTCAATGTTGAAGGTAAGCGGAACAGTTGCACGGGATCATTTTACAGACGTAAGCGTAAATGATCAGCGGTTGAGGAGAGCTGAAGGTGGAGTTATATTGGCTCCCCTGTTCTAATCACCTATTTAGGAAGCAGTGGTACGTTTCAATCAGATGTAACCAAATGATAATTGATGTAGTACCTGTACTATTCTGTAAGGACTGGAACTTGATCTGATACTACAAAGAGTGTGAGGGAGTTGCGATCGCATCTCTCCATAGTGGAAGACGCAAGATGACCAATTGTCAATGTATCAGGCTCAAACTGAACCTCCACTCTGTTCACGTCCAAAGGCAGTTGAGAGACAAACCTTCAATCCGCCAGGTGTTTTGTGACTAAAGAAGGCATCATAGTTCTTGGAGATATTCTCAAACTTATCTGCAAAGAAGAGTTAGGCCAAGACGTTTCGCAGACACGAGGAGGCTACTGTACCGTGATGCGTAAACATGAAAGAGGGGTCGTATTTCCCTTCGACGACAAGGTCCAGAAGAAGGGGGAAGTACTGCAAGACATTTAGTACCCTTGCATAACACGTAGGGAAGGTATGCTACCTTCTGAGCGTAGAGCTGTCCTCCGCGCAGGGTAATGCCCTTTTCCATGAGCATTCCAATGGGAAGTTGTTGGTATTGTAGAAAAAATCGCCGATCAACGCAACATTGCCTCCCTTGCGCGTCGCCTTGATAGCCGCGCTCACCGTGTCAGAGCTATCACCCTCAACTCCCAAAGCTCTCATAGTAGCATGAGCAGTTGAATTGGTGCTCCTGAAGCCGCTCGCCTCAATCCCGCGGTCCAGCCCGTGCGGTTCAATGGATAGGATGTAGTCAGCGGGATCAGAGTGATCCTTGACGTTGATGGGAATCATACCCATGGACTTTGCGATTCCGAGGCGGTGCTCGTCTTTGTCAATGGCATAGACCTTACTCGCCCCACGCAGCTTCGCAAGGCGCTGGATCGAGAGTCCAACGGCGCCGCAGCCCCAGACGCCGACGACATCACCCTTGCCTACCTCGGCCAGCTCATTTCCATGCCAGGCAGTAGGAGTCACGTCAGCGAGACCAACAAGCTTATCAGCTTCTATATCCTTGGGGGCCTTGACGCAAGTGAGGTCAGCGTTAGGCACACGACACCACTCAGCCTGGTCGCCAGGATAACCCCCAGTGATAAGGGAGTACCCAAAGATACCCGACAATCTATGCCCGTACATCTGCTCCAGCTGCTTGGAGGGATTGGTCTTGTCGCAGAGCGAATATTCCTTTTTCTTGCAGTAGAAGCAGTCACCGCATGCAATGACAGGGAGGATGATCACTCTATCTCCTACACTGAGATTCTTGACGTCAGGCCCAACGTCCTCAACGATGCCGATGGCTTCGTGGCCCATGATAAGGCCCTTCTCCATGGCATTGTTCATGTCACCGTTGTACATGTGGAGATCAGAGCCGCAGATGGTGCAGTGGGTGATGTGCACGATTGCATCAGCGGGCGCGGTAATGGTTGGTTTGGGCACGCTGGTCAGCGTGATGGACTTTGTGCCTGTCCAAGTGGCCGCCTTCATCCTCTCCCTAGGGTGAGGCTTGTAGGCCGTTGTATAGACTGGTCTTGTGGCACATGTTACATACTGCTCTGTTGAAGGGGGATTGTAGAGAGCTCACTTAGCAACTTCTGCCATTGTTGAGTTTGGATGATGTTTGTGATTGAAGATTGTTGTTGGAGAGATTTGGTCAGCAACAGATCGTGCTTTATCATAGAACCTGTGTATAGTATCACTTCCCGCCAACACCCCTCGTCAACAGAGATGATGAGAATGTGTCATTGTGCGTAATTCCCTCCATCGTCTCATCATCTCAATGCAATCCCAATGCAACCATCGTGTAATCTGAACAGCATCTAATGCTCCGCCTCATTACAGATCATCATCATCATACCTACGCCTGTGTGCAGGAGATTGATTATCCTTCGCATCCGGACCCAGACCGACTCGAGTAAAGACCGTCCCTTGATTGGTGGATCTCGGATCTGCGTGAGATTACCCCGGTCTGGGGAAAAGCTGAAAACAAGGCAGCATGTCATACCTACTACCCAATGCATATATGTCACCCCCATCCCAATCTAAGATCTAGCATGTGGCGATGATGGATGCTGCGGCTAACTGCATTGGCTGTAGTGACGGATATGGTTATGCTTGTAAGTGCTGGGGGGGGGTCAAGCAGCCGCATTCCTGACTGCGATATGATGTAAGACAGATTTGGCATCTCCGTTGTCAAGTTGAATATGATTGGACAATGCCGTGTTCTATCGATTTGCCTCCATCAACATGGTTATGTCAGGATGATCGTCAGGACCGACTATCCTGCTTGATGCGGCTCAAACTTATGGGACTATCGTCGGGGCGTTTATCTGATGTAACGGTGCAGAGTAGCGGCACTCTCAGCAAGATTGGCCGTTGTTACTAAGCTGATTGATAGGTCAAGGCTATGACATCTTGACTGCATATGATGCCAACACACTGTAGAGTTCCAGTTAAGCTGTCAGCAATGCATCGCAGGAGAGAAAAGACGGTTGAATAATAGTCCAGCTTTAGACAAACACCATGTTCTTTGTGACGATATAAGCTTCCAGGCATCGGTGTTGAATGCAAACTTAGATAATTGCTATAGTCTTATAAGGCAAAGTCTCAAATGAAGAGGCCATTATAACATTCTAGATCTTATATGAACAAAAGAAATTAGTATGGTCCTTGCCTATCCACTCGTTTCTTGAACATAGCGATTCGCTTCATTACCAATGTACTCCTGAATAAGAGTACAGTCACAGGTCCCATGCTGGAGCAACTGCATCTTGAGGTCGTGGACCTGATGAGTTAGCTCCTTGACGCATTCTGTCAGCCTGTGGTTCTTCTCCTGCAGTTCCTTTTCGGCAGACTGAAGACTCTTCTCCTGTTCGCGCTGCTTGATGCGGACCTTTGTCGCAGCCCGCTTGTTCCTCTCCCTGACCTTCTTGAGGTATGTGATATCCGTCTTGTTGGCCGTGTCGCGCCTTTTGGTGGGCGGGGGAGCTTCTGATTCTCTCTGGACACTCGCGGTGAGGATTTCGTCAGGCAGACTCATCGTACTCTCTACACCAGAGCTCACCCTGCGTTTCTTTGTTTCAGGCTGTGGTGGGACAGGGTAGTAGTGCTCGATCTCTTCTGGGGAGCTAGGCACATAGGTGATTTCTGAGAAAATTGGTCCCTTTGATGGCTCTGGGTGATACTCGATGGTGCTAGAAGAGCTCGATAGGTGAGTAGATTCTGATCGCAGTTGAGGGACGGAATGTTCGGGATAGTACTCGACATTGATGGGCGGAGTAGTGAGGGCTGTGAATGACGGATCCTGCTGGGGTGTCGGATATGGTTGAGAGAATAATGGCTCAGGACACTCGACCAGAGTCGGGTCATTTAGGTATCTGGGTATGTACTCTGCAGTTTCGTTGAGGGCATACTGGGGATTGTTATTGTTGGATGCATAGTTATCGTTGGATGTATAGAACCATGAAGTTCCCAAGAGATTAGAGGTATCATCCAAGTGCCCAATTGTTGATATGTCGAGCGTCTGATCTGTATGTTCGCCGGTGCAATGCTCCATAGTGGTGACTGAGGATCCATCTGTTAGAGACGTTGCAATGACACAGAGATACCGCGAGCCTCATTTCTTGACAGCTGTGTTTCGCGAGGCCCATGGCATGTTCATACTTACTTTGACTGTTCTGTTGTATTTTATTCCGAGTTAATGTCTTTTCTCTCTCTATCCATGGAAAAAACCTAGTCTTGATCGATCCGGTAGCCAGCCGCTTAATACTGTAGCCTAAAAGCTAAATGCGGGCAGGCGAGTTTTTGGTGTTCACAACAACATCACAGTCTTTTACAGTATTATCTTATGGGATTGTTATAAATGCCACCAGTTGACAAAAGGAGAAGATATTTCCGGCACATAAACATGGTGTGTTGCAGTGCTGGTACTGCAAGGAACACTAAGAGCAGGCATGTCCATGGCCGATAGTCATTTAGTCGTCATGGGATGTCAGATTCGGTTGGCTCAACTACCCCGCTCCAACATCGTATCACATTCAAGGTTCTCTAGCGTTTATTATGAAATCCGCTAGTAATCGGCAGGGTATCGTTAGGCAAAAGGAGATAACTAATAGTCTTGATGCATTCGGCCGAGAGGTGAAAACGGGCCGCTAGCGAATTTATCCCCATTGACCTGTACAGGCCATGCTTTTGTCCCGAATGAAAAGAAAAGGTTGCCATCGATCGCATAATTACACTAATCACTTGCATTCCAGCACCCAGTGTGTGGTGTCTCGGTTACCAAAGATCCGGGATACTCCCACTGCACTGTGATATTACTCAGCCCGTGGGATCGTCGTTGAAATGTGATGAGAGTGGAAGCTAGTAAGCGAGGGTCTTGCAAACGGTGGATCTAAAAAGCTTGACGTGGTTCAGGGTTCATAAGCCCCGTTTATCGCCCACCAATAGAGCGTCACATCGCCCTGCGCCTCCAGACCCTCCAAAGGATCTGGACTCATCTTCGGCAAACCTAATTAGGCATGAGGCCAATCAAGAGAGAGCGGGCGCAGCACCGATAGTGGAAGCACCTTCTGGATAACTCCACAAGCTGACGCTGAAGATGGTGTGAGCGAAGATCCATCGTCCCTCAAGCGGAAACCAAAATGTTTCCGAAAGTCAAGCTATGACCTGTCACAGAGTGTGATGGGCGGGAGTTGTTCACCCAAGGGGGATTGGACCAGTAGCTCAGTATTATAGTTTCAACGGGAGTTAGCGCTATCAAGCCAAGATATAATGTCGATTCTTTGTCGCGAGAATGACGTCGCCACGTCCCCTGCCTCTCAGTCTCAGCACAAAGGGTCTCGGTATCCCACCGACCGCGTAGTATGCCGTACTGTATCTTGGGCATGAGCGTACATATTTGCTTCTGGGTCCGAATAATGGCACCATAACGGCAAAAACATGAATGGTCTCATGGGCGGCAAGACGTGCTGCTACCCTGGAAATCAACGAGTTCGCGGACGGGGATGCCGACGCCAACAGCATAACGCCTCTTCCCTGTGGAAAAAGAGGAGCTCCCGTCCTGCCAACACGTTCGGGCGATGATATTGGCTGCAATGGGTGGAAACAGGCGAGTCCGTAAAGGTGCCAGTTATGTAGACTAAAGCATGATATCTGGATCACCGTCAGGCATGTCGCCAACCGTGCAGACAGCGAGTGGCACGATGCAACGCAAGCTAGTCGACGATCAGTCCCGATTTCACTTAGAGATTGTAACAGTACACTGAGTGGTACTCGGCGCTCCAGCATGGAAGTCAGGAACCCCTCGCGGCCTATCATGGCTAGAACCCGGTGGCCTTCGAGAAGTGTCTCCCTTATCATCTCGCCCATTGTATTGCGACTCCTCGTATTATGAGACACCTCAAGGAGTCTAAGAACAGTACTGACGGTCTGCCGAAGAACTGTGCCCTGCGTCAAAGCGGTATTCCATCGTCTCAGGCCCTGAAACACATTAGGATATGTGCTGAAGGGCATTCATTGCACAGCAACAATGAGACAGTAGTAAGGACAACAGACTAGGGATATGGTGTCAAAGATGACGGCCCACAGCCGGACCCGAGCAACCTTGTAGGGGCCGAACGAGCTTTGATCTCAAAGTCTCACCCGTAGCCTGTAAATTTTGCCCTTGGCGCCAATAGCCGTTGACCTTCCCTGCAAGAACCCATGAAACGCCCGCTTCAGAAACTATCTTAGGAATGATGTTGAGGCTAGAGACAAGCCTAAATCAAACCCAACGCGAGTTCCTCTCCAGGTCAAGGGGATCAGATACACCCGGAAGCAGTACCGGGCCAATCCATGATACGATACACTGTTTCAAGATGTCGATAGTACCAACGCACTCGCACTTATCAATCAGCAAACATGGCCTGATGTCAAAGAGCCCTGCATGGAATCATCCAGCAACAGATTTCCCCACGATAACACGACCCAATCCTGGCAGCCAAGCTTTGTTGGGCAGAAGCAGAGAGTAAAGCCAAGACATCGCTAGGTTCTCTGTGCCGGAATAAGCTCTCAGCCACAAGTCTCAACTGAAAATAACACTTTTAGCCATAGCAGCCACTGCCAGCCCGTTGGGTTCGTATAGTGGGCCACTCAACAAAGACTCTTTACGGAAATGGGTGAGGAAAAGTGTCGTCGTCAGCTCGAGCAAGATCACTCAAAATGCCAAAGTCTTTGGAGTTTGCCTGAGCATTCCCTGCTGTGATGCCACTGGCGATACTGTCGTTTGGCAATAATAGCACAGCGATGGCTGTAATCGACCAGTTTCTTGCCAGTGACCGATGTCCGGGGTTCTCCACGTCCTCGTCGGCAAAAACTGTCTGTAGTGTTGTTCGCACAGATCCGCGGTTGGTGCAGCCTAGTATCTGTGCGCACATCTCGTGAGGCCTTCGACAGAGCTTGCTGTGAGAAGCTCGTGATGTCCAGGCCGGCTAACCAGGACTTGTGATGTTAAAGGATTAAATTTCCCGCAGATCTTACCACTGATGAGGTTTGAGTGCACCTTTTATTCTATTGACCTTCATAAATAAATTTCTAACAGCGACTAATCCCATCACTCCCGTCTATCATTAGTAACAGCTACGCGCGCCATGGAAATAACGAATGTATTTTGTTTATGATGCATCTGTCCGACATGAAAATTCTCTCTTCATGATTTACCCGGTTCTACTCTAAGATTTTTCCAAAGGCAAAAGTCGGTTGTATCTTCTATACTCTACCTCAAAGTACGCGACAAAGTTCAGCGTAGTATCAATAGAGTTTCTATCTACAGGTCTCACAGAGGTTGATTACTTATTTTAAGTTCGTGTACCTGGCACCTGATCCTTCAGCACGAGACTTACTCGAAGTTTAATACCTAGTTTTCCCTATAATCGATGGCAGAATATGTATATAGTTTGATATATACTGAGGGTTATATCTACGTATCGCGGCATTGATTTGGCCAAGAGAAAAGGTTCAATCAACACAAATATGCCCGCAACATGCTCCATGTCTATTGAATAAAGCAATCTACCATATAATCTGTCCGACAAACTTATTTTTTGAGAGCGAAGTGAGTTTTGAATCATATATGTCCGCAGACTGCAACTTAACTCTATCCTTCCAAGACGCCTTTCGCAGAGTTCATGGCGGCGACACGCTCAAGATCCCAAAACCAACAATAATCTTGAGGCGCCTCATGTTATCTGTCATGCCGTACATCTTACTCACTCGTCAGAAATGGTACTCATGCCACTTATCGTGGCGAAAGCCTTGAATGGCAGGGACAACAGATTTTGTGATCAGGCGATACCGCAATTGCGTCACTGTGAAGGTTTCATATAAGGCTCTGTGATGAGAACTCTAAGGCGAATTAACGCACCTCTACGTATTTATGTTTAAACTTCCCGACTGCGGACACTTTGCCCTATTAATTCACTGAGTAATCCTTTTTTATTCTTCTAAAACATTTTCCCAGTCTTATTTAATCCTTATTGATGTCATTGGACATTTATGCTCACCAATCTCATTCCGTCTCTAATTCCACATCGCCTCACATCGCATCGCAGCTATCTCCCGTTCTAATAAAGTATAGCAACATGCGCGTCTTTCTCATCCAGACGGCAAAGGGCCTTTTCTCCTCTTCGGGTGGTTACAAGGCCAATCACGCGCTACTGCGCTATCTCTCGTCTAGAGGCCACTGTGTCCGCCAGTTATGCTACTCCTACAGTGGCGAGGCGGAAAGCTACATGGATAGCAGCGATGAAATTGATTCGAGACCGCGGACCAGAATCTTGCACATGAGGTCGGAGAGCGACAGGCCCGGACAAGATGTGAAGGTGCATGAGCTGTGTATGGAAGATGGTGTTGAGACCCTGGCGCTGGACAGCGAGGCTTTTGACGCTGCATTTGGGGGCAAGGTCGACTCATCGAGCCAACTGGCTAGGATGTCAGCTGGATATATCGAGGTAAAGATTCCTCTCACTCAGATTTGAATCTCACATTGCTGACTACTTCTCCGTAGAATGGAACCTCGCCGGGACCGCTCATGGATTTCATCTCTTTCCTCCAAGAAGAGATCAGACGATTTTCGCCAACACACATCATCTCCAACGACGGTCTATCCATGAAAGCTAGTCTCGCCCCAGAGCTAGCTCATCTAACCATGTCTCGCATCGCAGTCGTGCATACAGCCGAACAACTCCCTTTCGGTCCCTTTGCCGGTGGCTTGCCCGGGCATTCGAGTACAACGCGCGAAGCCGATCTTTTCAAACAGCTCGACGGGATCTGGAGCGTGTCTGAGACGATACGCAAGTATGCGCTTGAGCACGGCCAGCTGCAGACACGCTTCTTGGTGCATCATCCCTGGACTTATCTGGTCGGGAAGGATCATACAATCCCAGATCAGGTCTTTAACTGGAACAAGAAGTTTGTTGGTATGATTAATCCTTGTCCGGTAAAGGGTGCAAGCATCTTGGTGGACCTGGCAAGAAAGTGTCCGCAGCTGGAGTTTCTCACCTACATGAGTTGGGGCGCTGACAGTGCGACTGTGAAAGAGATGGAAGACTTGTCTAACATGACGTAAGTGCCTCCATTGCCGATGCAGCTTTAGATATTAAGGGTTATCTAACTAGTATGCAGTGTCCGTCCATCCTGCGCGGTAGAAAAAGATCTCTGGCGCGATATCAAAGTCCTTATCGTTCCATCGCTATGGTGTGAGGCCTGGGGCATGGTGGTGGTAGAAGCTCACCTCCGGGGCATTCCAGTTGTGTCATCGAATGCAGGTGCGCTATCCGAGTCGATGCTTGGGCTGGATTATATCATCCCCGTGACGCCTATCACAGGACAGCGAGACGAGTCGGGGCGGTACACTATACCCGAGCAGGATGTAGCGCCGTGGGTTAAAGTTATCACCAAGCTCATGGAGGATCGGTCTGAGTACGAGAGGGTTTCGAATACTGTGCGGAACGAAACGATTGCATGGTTGAAAGGCAACAGTGAGGCGGATATCGAGACATGGTTGATGGGTATGAGGACAGAGTCGAAGATTTGAACACGGGATGGATTGACTGCAAGGTTCGTTTTACAGCATATTTACCCTTGGTTAATCCAATACACGCAAGCAAGCATTTTTTACCTAATCTGCACTCTGCCTATATAGGCAAGAGGCTTCACTACAAAGACGTGATGCCCAGAAAGTTCCAGCAGCAACTCGTCGCTTCCACCAACTTATCAAGCATATAATTGCAATCTCCCATCGACCCAGTTTCCCAATCGCTGGGGCCAATGGTATGACGACTTACGTGCGCCTTCTTCTGTGACATCTTGAATCATAAGACATAAAGGTGATTGCATAGCGCCCTCGCCACGCTGATCCTTGTAAAGCACCTCGTAACTGAACCTTCATAAAACGACACGACATAAGACAACAGAACCGAGAGCTAGACTCTGATCACTCGTCGCTTTCAATGAGCCAAGCTGAGAACGTTAACCACTACGGAGCATGGCATCACAAGATAGCGTATGATGCTAACAGTCTGTGGCATTCTGTAGTGACTATATCAAAACAATCTTGTAGTCATAGATACCAATCTGATACTTCCGTTTTAAAAATGAGAGATCCCTCAAGCAATACCAAGCAAGCCCTCCCAAGGCAAAAGCTGTATCTCCCCCGTCCAAGGCCTCTCCAAAGACAAAACATCATAACTCCCCAGAGCCCAGCCCCTGACCCCCTCACCTTCCGGAAACTTGAAACTCACCTCCTTCCCACTAAAATTAAGGATCGTGATGGTATGTCTGCCGTTGCTGATCCTCTTGAACGCAAAGACGTTGGCGTGTGTGCCATCGATGATCTCAAGGTCTCCGTACACCAGCAGGTCTTTGAACTTCTTGCGTATCTGGATGCTTCGCTGCCAGAACCTATAGGGTGACACAAGCATGGTGCGGTCGGTGGCCCGGCCTGCGGAAGTCTGTAGAGCTGCGTTGACGATGGTGTAGTCGTCGTTGACGCGCATCCAGGGCTTGACTCCCGTGGGGCAGAAACCGCCGTTGGATGTAGAGTCCCACTGCATAGGGGTCCTGGCATTATCACGAGCTTTGAGGCGCAGAAGTTCCTTGGCTTCTTTCCTTTCGGGAGACCCTTCTGGGAATTGAGCGCAGACACTGTACCATGTCAGCAGGTGCTAAAGTTGATAAGAGTAATGAGGCTTACTTCTTGATGTAGGCAATAGACTCAATGTCTTTGTATTCCTCTAGTGCCCAAGACTTGGGCACGTTTCGCATACCTAGCTCTTCGCCCTGGTAGACATACAGGGTACCAGGAAGACTTGTCTGCATGATGGAGAGGAGCTTGGTGCCTGCGACACGATGCTCATCCGAGTCGTCGCAGAAACGCGTGACGGAACGCGGCTGGTCATGATTCTCGCAGAAGAGCGTGTGCCACCCGTCCTGATTAACGAGCTTGCAGGCCTTGGCGACTATGTCCTTGAGCTCACAGACCTTCCACGCTTTATTGCTGAAGCGGCCTTTCTCGGGAACGAGGTCGAGGTCGAGCATCTCAAAGGTGAAGATCATGTTCAGCACGCCTTCTTCAGCCGCGACCATCCTGAGTCTCTGCTTTTCATCTTCAAGGTACGGCATCTCGCCGACCGTGACCGCGTCGTACTTGGAGAAGACGGCGGTCTTCATCTCCTGGAGATAGTCCATGAGTTTGACCCCATTGGCGAAGTAGCATTCACCCGGCTGGTACTTCCTACCAGAGTGACGGATCTCTGCGTCTGGGAATCTCTGGTCCTTGGAGATGAGGTTGATGACGTCCATCCGGAAACCAGCGACGCCCTTGTCGAGCCAGAAGCGCAGGATGTCGCAGACTTCCTCTCTGACGAATGGGGTCTCCCAGTTAAGATCGGCCTGGAACGGACTAAACAGCGAGAGATAGTACTCATCTGTCTTGGAGTCATATGTCCAGGCTGATTCAGTCTCGTCAAAGAGGCTGCACCAGTTGTTCGGTGGCTGCCGATTACCCTGCTGGTCGTACTTTGGCTTGCGCCAGATGTACCAGTCTCGTCGCGCGCTTGTTGCGGACGAGGCTGAGTCGATGAACCAGGGATGCTATAGCGTCAGGTGAAATCAGTCACGTTAAACAGGACACATATTTCGAAAGGCTATCTTACCTCGGTTGAAGTGTGATTGACCACCAGATCCATGATGAGCTTCATGTCGCGCGCCTTGAGCTCGTCGATCAAGTGGTGCACGTCTTGCATGGTGCCGTAGGGGCGATGGATATCGCGGTAATTCGACTGTGACAAGGTCAGTGAGTGCTACATTGATCTTCATATGGAAGCGGGTGTCGTACAATATCGTATCCCATGTCCTTCTGGGGGCTTTCGTAAACTAGAGCGCGTGTTAGATTGGGAGCGCGTCGCTACGGATGGGATAGTTCTTACTAGGTGAAATCCAAAGAATGTCCACTGTGAACACAAATGCGTCAGATCATGAGCATAGGAGGAGGGAGATCAGTTCTTACCGCCCAATTGTTTAAGGTAGTCCAGCTTAGCTGTGATGCCGTTGATGTTCCCAACTCCATTGGAATCGGTATCAAGGAACGATGCGGGATAGATCTAACGATTGTATAAGTCCATGCATTGACAAGGGGAAAGTAGTTCAAACCTGATAGACAATAGCTTCCTTCCACCACTTCCTGTCGGGCGTTCTTCCAGAAACTTGACTCATTTTTGCAGTGTGAATGTTGGCAAGATTCAAGTTTGATAGTCGTTGACGTAGCACATCAACTCTGACCGTTCGTTTCTGAGGTAGATTATATAGACTCCTCGACCAGTGCACAAAGCTCCCTCGAGCAGGTTTTCGCATGAGTGCTAGCATTTTTCACGTGTCTAGGCTGTCAAGACCATCATAATGCGTCATTGCTTTTGATCGAGGGCTGTAGGTATTACGAATGCTGAGTCGCAATATACTTGTACGCGATAGATGTTTGCCTAGTGCTTTGACAGAAGAGCTGATTCCACTAAAAAACTGCCGTGGAATTACCCCGCGCTTATTACAGACCATGATGAAAATAAAAAGTCATCATGTATGTAAGATGGTCTGATACACTTAGAGTGTGTTTGAAACTCTATGCTGATTTGAAATGTTTGTTTGGGTGAGGATTAAATGACGATATCTTGAGTTGTCGTCAGGTTTCGTATAGATGCCCCGTATCTTTAGGGTTACAGTCAATCACCCCCACTCCGCACTGCACTGTGCTGAATGCATGAAACGAGATGTGACGTGCGTCCAGCCAATCAAGTATTTTCCTTTTGCACGGAAGCTCGTGTCAATCCTTGATTTTCAGGGTACTAACCAGAGCTAAAATAGAAACATCGTGTGAGAGAATTATCTGTGTTTGCAGCCTAAAGCTTAACCTTATAGACCGCCGTCATTCATAGCTAGCTACCTGCGCTAACCTGGCGAAATAACTCAACTGGGACATAATGCAGAAAGAGAGCATCTTATTACGTGCTAGTGCTACCGGCCTAACATCAAGCAGTAGTCTTATGAGGACCTTCACGGACAGCCCGCTCATCTGCCTTGACTGGCGGCAGAGACTCCGCTCCATCAGCAGCCAACCCGCCCTCTCGTCTCCCAGAATATCCCCTCTGGCCCTTTTCGACATTGGGCTTATCAGCAACCGTATCCCTAACCTTGTCAAACACAGAGTATGCTGTACTAGCACCAACACCCTCCAGACCACTGCGCTCCTTCTTTCTCTTCCTCGGATGGACTCCTCTGATTTCACGGTTCTCTTGGCCCATCAGTGGCCTGCCGTGGACAGTGTCAGTAGAGTTATAGATATCCTTTGACGTCGCGCCTGGCATGTCTAGAGCAGGCATGTTAAGGGGTTCAGTGGTGTAATGGCTCTCGGGGTTCGGGTAGAATGTATTTTCTGCGGGTGCAGTTCCTGGCGGGAAGGTCTCGGCGTGGTACTCTGGTGCGGCATCGTTGCCCTGCTCATTACCTGGCTTGTGCTAGAAATGGTGAGAGAAGGAAATAACTGGGAGGATGCGGCTACTCACCCACTTGTTCACTGCAGGGTGAGATGGGTTGACGCGGGCGTGGAAGGGCCCTTGGCCGACGAGGGAATCAGGGTTTTTGGCCGCCATGTTGATTAAAGTTGTTGGTGTAGATGTGGGTGATAGCAGGTCGGGACGTAAATCACAGCACTTAGAATGTTAAGACACGATAAATGATAATGGGGGAGAGTTTCCCTTTCCACTGGCTTTGTGGACTTTTAAAGAGTGTCCAGTAGCGGAAGTGAGAGAATGGCGATGAGCGACATGACATCAAGCACGGCGTAATACTTGGCATCCTTAATCGCACAGAAGAAGCGATCCCAAGTGGCTGATGACGGCATACGTATTGCTCTCTCATAGTACCATCATCGTGATTGATGGTTAAAGCTAATAATATGTCAGCAAGACGCCTATAATGTTGACGTCATGATCGCAAAATATATCTATCACGAAATAAGCACTGTTCTCTAACGCTTCTTCTGCTAAAGGCTAGTGTTGATGTCTAAGTTGTGGGCTAGAAGTGTTATTTGCAGTTGAGACTTGCGGCTGTGAGCTTATTCTGGCAGAGAGAACCTGGATGAATTATAATGACTAAATGGTTGAAATTCAATATTAAAATGGATATCAAGATATTGTCAATGGGCATGAGGACGAGGTTAAAGATTTGAGCAGCGAATGGCATATCTCCAGGACTTTGCGGCGCGGAAGTTAATTCAAGTCCGCTGGGCAGAGCCAGCACGCGGAATTTAAGCAAGCTGACTACGGATATTGGCAACAGATCTGCTACCACTCAATCATTTATTCGCTCGCATCCTGTAGCGTATTGCACAGCCACGTGGCCAGGAATATTGAGATATGACCCGACTAGAGCGCGCATGAGGCGGCGGAGGGAAGATATTAAATCGCGTGAGGGCGGAACATAGTATCGCGCCAACGCAAAGATAAAAGCCGCGAGGCTGTAAAGTCCATCAGTTAACCACTATTCAGAGTAAGTGTTATTAAAGCAATACATATAAATACGCTGGCGGTTTAGGATTTTGCAAGATGATATAAACTATTTGCAACAGCTACCTGGCTTCACGTTGTCTTATGAAATCGACTCAGATTGCTTCCCAGCTTCTAATTCTTACATATATAATAATGCGAAATGACAATGGATACTCCTAACCTCGGTGGAAATATCTTCTACCTAGCTTGTCATGCGTTCCTTATCATGCCTCAGATATACTGGGGGGTACGCCACAAGACCTGGGGTTATCTCTTTGGCATGTTTTGCGGGCATGTTCTCAAGATGGTAGGCTTTGCAGCTCGGATCAGAATGCACTTTGGTCAGAGTGGTTTCTTGACGTAAGTAGAGACATCCTGTGATGACTTGAACGGCCCTGACAGTACTGGACTCTAGATACATCATCACCATAACTATAGGCCCTGCAATCTTCAGCGCTGCAATCTACCTTTGTCTCGCTCGAATCATTACTGTATATAGACAGATTTACTCCCGATTTAGCCCTCGCACATATACCATCACCTTCATGGTCTTCGACTTTATTGCGCTTGTCCTTCAGGCCACTGGTGGTTCTATGCTTGGTAGTGATGAACGAGATACAATCAATGTCGGACTAAAAGTCATCAAGGCTGGACTCGCAGCGCATCTGGCAGTTATCTCAATCTTTATGCTTTTGGCAAGTGAGCTTGCATTTCGCATCTTTCGCTGTCAAGAGGACTGGGACCCCAAGTTTCACCAGCTGCAACGATCCAGGAGGTTTAACTTGTTTATTTCTTGTAGGATCATTCCGCCCCCCTGGATTTTCCGAGACGCTGTTAACATGATTTCAGGTCTCACAATCGCTACCGTCACTATCCTGATCCGAACGTCGTACCGGGTTGCTGAGCTGAGTGCTGGCTACCATAGCGCTCTAGCTGAGAACGAGACAGCATTTATGCTTCTCGAAGGCATGATGATCGTTATTGCCACAAGCGCGCTCGCGATTGGTCATCCCGGTCCCTCGTTTCAGGGCTGCTACCAGGACGCTGATTTCCAGTTGAAGAAATCAGGAGATACTGAGGGTGCTTCCAAGTCTGATGGCAACTCGTCAGAGCTTCTGTAACATGGCCAAGTCAAATGTCAATATGCAAGTTGTTTTGCAGCTTGTACTAGACTTAGGCCACTCTACACTGACATCACTGTTGAGTTCGCCCTAGGTTGCTTGACCGGTTTTGGTATGCAAAGGGCTGGAGATCGACAAGCCTCATTGAGGCCTCATTGAGGCCATCGATTGGCAACTAGGCGAAGATTCTCTATGTTTTCAAAGGTCGCGAAAGGACCAAAAGCTATAATTGCTAGATCATACAAAATTTAATCGAGTCCCCGTTGAACAATATTAAGTAATTACTATTACTTGTCTTCAGTTCGAATAGGCAGCTCATCATGAACTCTGCCCTTACTTTTTTCCACCTTTGTTTTCTTAGGCTTCTACTCCGGGGGGTAGGCCAGTTGAGCCACAGATTGCCAATCCTCATCAGCCTCAAAGGCTTTCCGAATGGGGTCCAGAAGCTCGTTGAGTGTCTTTACCAGGGCGGGTTTGATCACCTGCGGTGTCAGAACATCGCTGGCGTAATCCTCTTTGAGCTGGGAAATGTCTTCGTAGACCAAAGTTTCGCCGTCACGTCTTTCAACCATGAATCTTGGCTTGCCACTAGTCTTGAGTGACTCAACCCGGAAAATGACATGCTCTATAAACGCAATAACGCCATTTCCTTCGATCTGCCTCGGGGCGCATACAGCCTTTCTGAGCTTTTTGGTGACTTCTTGTGGACTATTGAGGATATTGATCTTGGAGCTTGGCTCGCTTGAACTCATCTTCTGTGCCTCTCCAAGACCGGGGACCATGGCGTTCATCAAATGTGCTCGCACTTTGTAGCCAAGCTTTGGCATATGGTCGATGGCGAAGGTAAACAATTTGCGTTGATCGACACCGCCCAGTTCTGCGTCGACATCGAGGTACTCTTCGTCGAGACTTTGCCACATGGGGTATTCCACGCTACCCAGCGTCGGATTCTCGCCTTGCTTTACGACTTCAGAACCAGCCTTGATCAACTGTGACACGGTGACGTTATTCGAGAAGCGAAAACGGTCGTTCTGGTATTCTTTGCTGTCCTGGAATGAGCTTCCCACTACAAACCCAAGCTTGGAGACATCGACGCCGATAGCCTTCAGGGAGCTGTTGATCAGGAGTCTGTAGTATTCGCATCGGTGCTTGATCACTTCGAGTGGCGCGTGGCTGTCCATGTGTGCGTGTTTGTCGGCGAGCAGGATCTTGACGTGGCACCCAGCGTGGAGGAGCTCTGCGATCTTGACCATTGGTACGAAGTAGCCGCAGTGTGGTTTTCCTGTTGGGGCAGTTCCCCAGTAGACGCGGAGAGGTCGGTCTTCTTTGAGGATCACATTGTCGATGATCTCTGGGTTCAGGACTTCAGCCAAGTTGGCTTTGATGAGCGTGATTGACTCCTCTGGTGACATCGTGGTTTGGTGTCGAGCGGCGCGATGGGTCAGGTTGATGCGATCTCAGAAGAGTCGAAGAACTGTAGGCGAAGTACAACATCTTATAATATTTATTTGTGACACCAGGGTGAGTCACGCCGGCGTCTGGAGTCGAGGCTGAAAGTCTCATATGAAGTGGCGTAAGGTTAGGGTTTTAAAAGAGGCGTCAGCCCCCAGGGCATAAAGAAAGGTAAAGGACACCATTCAACTGCGGTAAGGTCAGGGTTTTGAAAAAGGCTTCAGCCTCCAGGCCACAAAGGTGAAGAACACCAATAAACACATACGGGCAAAATAGTTTCTTGCCACATTTTGACATCGGCGACCTCCCAGTAGATTCCACGGAGGGGTACGCCTCGTGATATCCAGAATCATCACAACATCATATCAAAGTTTACATCAGCAAGAATCCTATCTATCTCCGCGGTGGTCAGGCCAATATCAGGATCAGGTGGCACATCCAAGGATATGGTCTGCTCCTGTTGCCATTGATTAAACATCCACGCCTTGAACTTTTCAAGAAGACTTGGATCGTCTGCAGATGTCTTGTCTGTGCCAAGGATCTCACGGCCGCGCAGCTTGAGGGCCTCATCAGAAGGGAATCCAGCGCCTCGTGTAATCTCAGCGTCGACAAAGCTCACAAGACCGTTCTCGAGCTCCCGTGAGCAAAACACTGTAGCGGGGCGATCATACCGCGATGAGAAGGTTTCGATGTACCCGTCTAGCAAAGCCTGATTGGTCTCAAAGGGCGTTGCGTTGTTACCAATAAAGATCTCAACCTTTTCGAAGCCTTGGGGAATCGTGGCCGAGCTACTGGTCATGGTCGATCCATTCGTGGTGGCGCTGGGGCTGTCAAAAGAGGCCGGCATGGATGAAGTGGCGTGTAGCATTCTCTTATTGGGGAACGCATATGGTGGAGCGAAGCCTGTGCCGCCATTGGCGATGTTCCAAGCATTGGTATTCAACGAAAGGCCGGGACCAGAAGGGAGGATGCCAACATCACGTTTGAATCGCAGGAGCCATTCTGCGTTATCCGCGGCGGTCTGGTTCCAGGGATCATCGCTGTAAGAGAGTCAGTATGAGGAGATTGGAGGGGATTATGGAGCGCTAACTCATCGAATATTATACACCGAGCCTGATGTTGAATCTCAGCATCCGTCGGTACGTGATAGTTGGGATTATTGGGCGACATCATTGATTCGACAAAGGTAGTCAACTCGCGAAAGAGGCGTCGGTAACAGTTTGCATCGGTCAAGAAGAAGGCTCCCGCTTGTCCTGCGACTGTCGCTGGGATCACCTCTGAACAGCCGCCTGAAAACGAGTTAGGGGCCTGCCTGCGTGTTATTTCATTCAACTCCCGCTGCTGAGCCTCCGGCATTATCGGCTCCTGCTGGGTGGCTGTAAGGCCATCTAGGTCTAGCTTCATTAACTTGTACGCGCTCTCGTGGGTCTCGGCTGTCGCAGCCGTTGCGATATAAGGGTTGGGAGAGCGGCGATCATTCTCGATCAGATCTGTATAATTGCATCATGTCAGTATCGACACGGCCAAGGACAATCCAAAGCTGATTCCCTTTATTTGGGGAATACTTACATGGAGGAATAAAGTTTTCAACCATCTTGAGGACTGGAGGGTCGAAACCCCAGTCTCCCCTCCACGAGGCCATCGTGTCGCCTTTCCTGAAGTGCTCCGGAAGATGGTCAACTCGAGTCGACCAGTCTGACATCGTGATACCGCAAAAGCCGCAGCGCGAACGGATATCAGGACCTGTGACCTTCCAGGACTTCATGCTCCAGTCGAGGAATTTGACGTTATGCATAAGCCTTAAATGTTGGTTGAGATGGTCTTTGCGATAGAATGTTCTATCTTCAGGCCTCCTCTCCATGCAGGCAAGGAGGTTGTGAGAGTCAATGTGCTCATCGCTCGGCTCAGCCTCCCCGCAGAAGACACAGCAGGTCTCATTGCTCTGGGGATTGAGAACCCGGGGACCCTTGGGCGCGCACATCCACCTTTCCAGCGAGAGATGCAGGGACTTCTCGTGCCTCTGCCAATCATACTTGGTCCCAAAGGTGTCTGTGCAGAACGTACACTGGAATTTCTTGAGTGCCACAGCTGAAGCGAGTTTCTCCTTACGCTTAGGAACTGGTCTTCTACGACGCCGGTGGCGGCCGCGCTGCCGAGTCATGGATCCGAAGGAACCGCCGCTGGACGTACCGGCACTGCTGGCGGAAGAGACATTATAGACTGACGGGTTAGATCCGTCATTAGTGGAAGCGAAAGATCGCGGACTTTTTTGCCCTGAGGAAAACTGTGAGTTCGAGGCGACAGCACGAGCGATCGCGGTGACAGAGGCGGGTTCGTGCTCGGGAGGTGAGTCAACCCAACGCTCCAGGGGGTTCATGTTGACTGTATTGTTCTGGAACGTAGGCGTATCTGGGCGTCGTGGAATATCGATAGGGCCGGTCCAGGTATTGCGAATATAAGGAGAGGTAGATCTGGGTTGTTGGACCTTGCGTCTACGGCGAGCATTCGTGAGCCAGTTGGAAATTTGTGTCTTGTTGAGGCCGGTCCGACGCTGTAGCAACTCTCTGTCTTCCTCGTCAAGGTATGGATGATCGCTGTGAGAGTTGAGCCAGTCTTTAAGGATCTTAAGCGTCTCTTTAGAAAAGCGAGTTCCGTTCTTGGGTGGTAGACTTTGGTAGGCCGGATAATGTATTTCGGCGGCACGTTGGCACGGCGGGGGCTGGGAGGAGGAGACATCCGGGAGACTGGAGGGATGGTGACTCTCGTGAGTTGTAGTCCATGGCAAGTCAAAAGACAGCAAGTCATCAGGCAGAGAATCAACGAGAAACTCGTCTGGGATGATGGACTGGGAGTGGTCATCATTGAGGATTTGTCGGCACCAGATACTCAAATCATCGTCATCGCAATGGGGTACAAGCATGCCCCCGTCCGAATCAGCAGGCATGTCGATTTCCTAAAGCGGCAGGCAAACGAAGTATGTGCCGAGCAAATCAGGGGTCTTGTCCTTGCGACCGAACGTTGCGTTCTCTTGGCGGCCGGACGGGTACCCTAGGTGTTGACGGCGAAGGCTGACGGCGGGGTTTGGTCAGCAAATGCGTGAAAGCTACTAATCACCCAGGTCGAGTTATTTTCAAGGACTGGTCAGTGAGTGCAAGGGACGACGCATGACACGGACAAGTTTAAGGAGTGTAAAGGTGAAAATCAAGGACCAGGCTAGTCTAGTAGCTCGAGGCTCGGTACGGAAGAGATAAGTTAGTGCGCCCTTGTGTCAAAGACAAGTGGGTTCTTGTGGGGCATGTGAAGCTAGCCAGATACCCAGTCCGGCCAGTGCGGAGTAGTCAGCGAACTGACCACTTAACCTAGACACATTTGCGCATGTCCCAATTGATACGGTTCCAGGGCTCTTGTATATACTAGTATGCAATCTAATTCAGATATAAATACAGAGATAAATGCGGTAAGATATAAGGATACTACCAGCCTGTTTTTACAAATCATTCTCGAGTAGGGTTGGGATTCCTAGCAAGGTAGAGATATAAGCATTGCGTCAGCTAGATAGAGTCTAAAAAGATCACCGAGATAGTGTACACAGCATGAGATATATTCATGGCTTGGAGTGGTGATAGCTGGGCCGGGACAACAATTAGAGCCAGAAAGGTTATAGAGATTATTAGGGCGTTTTACTGGTCCAGTTTATGAATTAACTAAGCTGGGCTGCTAAAAGGCCATAAACCCATAAGTCTAATTCAATCAGATTCATTATCTGTGTTTGCAGCCTAAAGCTTAACCTTATAGGCCGCCTTCATCCGTAGCTGATTCAATCAGAGGCCAATTTTTCAGAGTAACGGAAATAGCCACCGGATCCAAATCCTATAGAGATAACGATATTAGGCTTGACAGCGGATTTAGTTTTATATGCCTATATGGAATCATAGATAGAGTATAAAGTAAAAGTATTACTTGAAATGACTGTATTTTATATAGCTTCTTGACTAAACTCCTTTATCTTAGCAATTTTAATATAAGAAACCTATATAACAGCATTTAAACTATATAATGTCTTGCTCTAAGTGCTTCAGAGGCCACAGCCATGATAGCCAGCCTACTGGAGAAGTTCTGGAATTGTTTAGACGACTGACCTATGTTACTTCTCTACTAGATAGTAAGCCAGCTAAGGGCATTATGGTCATCGTTCCTGATGCATTTGGACGGGACGTTGTAAACAACAGGCTTCTTACTGATCAATATACATTAAATGGCAATTTCCTGGTCTACCTTCCAGACTTCATGGATAGCAGACCAGCCCCTACATGTCTTCTTGTACGTCGGCACTGACGTCATTTGTGACTGTATGTACTGACTGGTTCCATAGGACATCGTCGGTCCGTTGACTGATACAACTCCAAGTTGGAACTGGATCTGGAAGCCGTGGGTGACTCTGATAGCTCTAAAAGACAATAGACTGACTTGGTATAGCTGGTACCTCGCGCAGACCATATACGGCATGGTGCCCTTCATCTACTACAATGGCTTGGCAGCTTCATGGCCGAGAATTCGGTCCTTTCTCGAGGCCCTCCATTTGCACGAGGATCCTTATTGACGCATCGGGGCCGCAGGACTCTGCTGGGGCGGCAAACCCGTGCTGACTCTGGCGCATCCAGAATCTATTACTGAAGATGGTATGCCGCTTGTTGATGCTGTTTTTACCGGCCATCCAAGCGACATGTTGCTGCCTGGGGATGCAGAGCTAATTATAAGACCTGTCTCAGTTGCCATTGGAGATAGAGATATTGTCACGTCCATGTCTCAGGTCAATATGATGAAAGAGACATGGAAGGATTTGGTTACGCCTACAGAGGTGGTGGTATATCCTGAAGCCGGGCACGGATTCTGCGTGCGGTTAGGTGAGAAGAACAAGAATCTGTTTCAGCAGAGCAAGGAGGCGGAAAAGCAAGCTTTGGATTGGTTTGCGACGCATTTTGGTTAAGTCAAGGGCCTTTTGTGCGACACGGCTGACAAGGTTGAGCTAGACAATTTAGGTTAGTGGTGTAGAAGATCAGTGAGACACTCTTGTCACTACGTCATAAGATACTGCATGCAGTTATAATATTTTCTCTGCCGTGCGGAGTGATCCTTTTGGGTAGCATTTTAGGTTCGCGCATACCAGACTGAACGTCAACGTCGATCAACCGGCCAGAATATCACTTAACTTTCGGCAGTTATCAAGCCACCAACGCCATTGTGTAACGTTGCGCCTTAAAAATTACAAAACACGCAGGTTATGAACAATAGTGCATGACAACTTACCATTGAGATCTTCACGATACTTCTAAAAATGTACTGTATGTAAAAGTTTAACCTTTATTTCAGATCCTTGGCGAAGACTAGTCGTCACCGATTTACTCAGCAACTCACGACCATAAAGCATATAGGTCGTACTCATATTAAAAAATTTCTACTTCCCGTACACAAAGCCTGCTGATGCCTGCTGTTTCTACTAAGGATTCTCTTGCTGAGTGAGGTATACATATCTCACCAAGTCACTCCCTCGTTAAAGACACCGGACACCCCGACTCTACCCTTTCACTGAGGCCACACTATCCGAAAAAGTACTCCCCATTCTGCTGTAATGGCAAACCGCCTTCCCACTCCCCCTGAGTGTGCCGTGTCGCATAAGATACCTATTCAGGTTCACAGGCGATTTATGGGCACCTACATACCACGTAAGAAAGTGGTACGAGCCTGTGATAGATGTCGAGTAAGAAAGACCAAGGTGTGTATTATTTACCTGACCTAAGAACATTGACTCACATTACAAAAGTGCAGTGGATTCCCACCATGTACACGGTGCCAGCGGGATGGTTTTGTCTGCACCACTGAAAGAGCAGTGCGGGGCTTTAGGCGACTGTCGCCAGGGTATGTATCTCGCAGTCATCAAAGGTCCACATTACTGAATCTGAAATCAGAGATACAGAAGTGTTCCGGGAAACGCACTCTGCTCTCAAAGCAACCATTCAGTGTCTTTACCTCATGGTGCGCAATGGAGACACTTGGGAATTTGATGAACCTGAACGAGACGATAGTGGGGAACTCATAGTTCACGATATTGTTCACAAACTAGGTTTCACGCTACCAAGCCCAGAAGCCGAGTCACCAACATCCCCGACGGTCTTAGAAAGTGAAGCAAGCCCGAAAGAGAGCGCCAGTCAACACAAGCAACTCGAAGATCAAATACTGAAGGAGGAGGCCGTTTCAGGGGATGCCGGGTTACTCACGCCTTGCCAAGACGAGCAATCGCCCCTGGAACAATATGTTGATGCGTTGACGGATGGTTCGAAGGCAGCCATTGATCCCTGGGTTGGTAGCGAAACCCTGAATAACTCACCACAACACTGGGTCGATGGTTTCTATATGGACTTTTCAGCACCAATCTGGGGGGCAGACATGATGACTTTGCATTGGCCGCAATCAGATTTTATATCCGAGGCCTCCGGCGAGACTGTGTCAGCTAACATGCCTTTGCTATTCCAACCATTAGATTTCAATGTATATGGAATATCTAATAGTGTTAAATATTCTTAAGAATGACTTTAAGTTATAGACAACAGGGAAGAGGGAATTAAGTATATATAGTTTAGTTATAATTTAAATTCGCTATTAAGTGCACCTCCTGCGTGTACAGAACTGTCCTTTTAAAGTATCAACCTCTCTAAATTAAATTAAAATAACAGAACTGTTATAGCATTCAACTCCATTCAAATTGCAGAATGTCCAAGGAAACTCTCAATAAGGTAACAAAGTAATATACCTTACCTCTTTTACAAGATCCACAACACCACTCGTCTTCTCCAGATGCTGCAATCAATGACCAGAGACTTGCAGTTAGACTGGCTCGAGGCCCGAGTATGCGACACTACTTACTGTTGTTTATCTGTAGGTGTCGCTCTCGGATGTCTTCAACTACTCTATTGGGTATAATCTCATAAAAGATCCCGGTCCTTGCTGTGCTTATTGGCTGTTGTACCATAGTGATTACTGCGGATAGTCTTGAAATTGCCTGCCCATTTAGTTATTATTTATAATCACGTGACTTACAAATAGCATTAAAATCGCTGACAGTTATGTATATGAAGAAAATGTCTATTTGCATATTGCATATTCTAAATTGATACATAAGCCGTGTATAGGAGGCTCCATGATCCCCCTCTTTATCCTGACGTGGCGCAATGTGATTTGTTGCCTCAAAGTGCCTGATTACCCTCAATGGTTTCAAGCCTGGCTTTCGGCTTTGCAATAACAAATACTGTAACTTTTTTTAACGTTAACATGGCGGAAAATAACATTGATAAAGTCCCTCGTGGTACTGAGGATATTTCGTGCAAGCGCGGCGCTCCAACACCTCGGTATATAGTTATCCATCGAGTAAAATGCCCTATATCAACCCCAGCCCATTCTGGGCATCCTCCTCTTTCATCATATCTTGATATTCCACGTCTGTTTGTCGGCGATAACGAAGCAAGCCCCCTCAAGGGTCAGATCCCGGATGAGGATTCCCAGATGCGAGCCAAAAGGGATCCTACTATTTCTTTCATCATACACCGCACCTACAACTGTCTTGAATACCATGATGCATTGTTTGAGGCCTTACGGGAGGCTTCAGCCAGCTCTACGCCACATAGTCTCACTTCTCAATTATGCCTGTCGAACGATGCCTATGGTGCTGTAGCAGAAGGAGAGTATATGGAAATTGTATCGAAGGATTTGAACGACGGAATAGAAGCAGTCAAGGAAGCTGACACCCAGCAAGATACTGTGGACGAGTCATTGTTACTGGGCTGGCAACGAGAACATAACTTGGTGGCACCATACCTTCATTTCTATCACACTCGAAATCTGCTGCGTGATAACGTTCCGCAGCTGCCAGAGCGTCAAAGTCAACACATAAATCTCCTCCTCAAGTACCTGGACAAGGAATTCAGTCCCGACTATCAAGAAGCCGAGAACCTTTTTTTTAGCGAAGGGCTTGTAACCAGGAAACACTTTCACAAACTATTTGGGCCGAGAGAGATACTAGTCACTGTGGAAGAGGGGAATCATGTCGCCATGGTTTCAAAATATCCTCCTCTCCCCGGTTCAAATCCGATACGGTTGGAGTGCGAAATGTGGAAATTTGATGGTCGTTTTGCAAAGTTCAGACGGATTATCACCATACCATGGCCAAAGCATGCCGCGGGTGCGGATAAAGTCCCAATCAAGTCGCTCGGTATCTTCCCTCTTAGATTCGATCAACAACTTGAGCATCGTCTTAGAACACGTGGGGAGTTTTTCTGGAAGCTTCGAAAACCAAGATTAGTTCTTTACGATGCCCCAAGCCAGGTTCTCGATTATCGCATGGTAATTAGACCTAGCCATTATAATGGTTATGTACTTACTCTACTGCTTAGGCGAACGGTCGATATATGGTAGATATCGAAACCTACCGTCGTTTCCACAGACCAAACACAATTCAGAATGTGGCAACAGAGCATGTTGAAGGGTACCTACCATTAGAAGTCACAGAGTCAGTCTCACCTCCTACTGGCAGCTTTACCCTTCTACTACCGCCGACAACATATGGCTTCGGATTTCATGACAAGAAGTGGCGTTCGTGCCTCCAAATTTGATCGACGCCAATGCCACGCTGACAGCACCTTTGCAGGAAAGCTTCTTATAGGATATGCGACTGATATAGTATGGAACGAGGACTTATTTCATAAGCTTGTCATTCCAGAGGGTGAGAAGAACATCCTGAGGGCACTCCTTCCCGCAAACAAGGCATTTGTAGATGTCGAAGCCGGCCGGGACCGGGGTGGTTTATTCCTATTTCGTGGCGAACGAGGGACTGGCAAGACATTCGCTGCGGAGGCCGTTGCCGAATTAGTAAGGAGGCCATTGTATCGATTAACGCCTTATGAGGTCGGTATAGAGCTTGTTCAAGTTGAGACTAACATCAAAGAGGCGTTCTATCTTGGTGATATTTGGGATGCCGGTATATTTCTAACTTCGACCCCGTCAGACTTTGGTTTTAGCTAATCCGTTCAAGTAATTCTTTTGGATGATTGTGATATTTTCTTGGGTCAGGGGCAGCAACAAACCTTACTGGGTAATTCCATTGCCTCAATCATTCTCCAAGCAATAGAAAACTACTCTGGTATAGTTGTGCTTACGATGGCAAATACTGGTAAGTTCAATTCTTCACAGAGTCTGCACAGGTTAGCCTAATTTGACTAAATAATGAGCAGGTGGTCTATATCACAGCGCCCTCCACAACCGAGCCACGGTTGTCTTTACATTACTGTTGGAAAACACCGTTGACGCATTCCGCCACAATAATGATCACAAGGTGTTGGATAACTTCGGACTCGATATTCTCGCAGATGTACTGTCTGATGGCCTTCTGAGTTTCAAGTCGTCTCGTAGAGATATCCAGATCATGTTTCAGACAGCGGAGAAACTTGCATCCTATAACAAGGAGGTCTTAAATGCGTCTCACATACGGCGAGCGGCGGAAATTTTGAGACTCCCCAGATTTGACTTTGAATAGACTTTTGATAAAGGTTGAGGAAAGTTCTTAGAATTAAATACCTACATTTTTGCTTACAGCAAGAGGCTTAGAACCCCAGAAACATTACTTCAGGATTATAAAGATCAATGGCTGAAGTCACTCATCTATCATCAAATATAATTCGTTGTCTTTTTCTCCATCTTATGTCCAGTAAAGTGCTTTTAGCTCTTATAGGCATTTAGGCATAATCACCGTATTGATTGCATATTGACTACGTCCTATCCCTTGTAGCCGATATGCAATTCTTGGTCATATCACCAAGTTAAAGAACAACGCTGACCCCGCAGCACGCCACGTCCTTCCAGCGCTACCTCTTGCCCTGCACCAGATCGCTTCTATCGACTGAAAATCTCACTTAGCTATCCTTTGACAACGGAATGAGACTCATCAACACCCACACCAGAGCTTTTGAGGAGTTCTACGGAAGCAAAGTTCCAAAGTATGCAATTCTTTCACATACTTGGGGGCAAGAGGAGGTTACATTCCAGGATTGGGCAGACCCAACATCGGTGATCCAGAAGTCAGGATTTACCAAGATTATTGAGGCCTGTGAGCAAGCCAGAATCGACGACTACTCCTACATATGGGTTGATACCAATTGCATCGATAAAAACAGCTCAGCTGAGCTCACAGAGGCTATCAACTCCATGTTCGCCTGGTACTCCAAGGCGGATATTTGTTACGCCTATCTTTCAGATGTTCCGACTTTCAAGCCGTTATCATATGCGAAGGAGTTCCGGCAGAGTCGCTGGTTCAAGAGGGGATGGACACTTCAAGAGCTCCTTGCCCCTGACTGTGTGGTCTTTTATGCAGCTGACTGGTCACGAATTGGGACCAGATCTAGTCTCGTTTGCGACATTGCCGAGGCCACAGGCATAGGGATCAGATATCTGAGGTCTCATCAAAAGACGGTGATCGCCACTCAGCAAGACTGGTCACAAGTTCGAAGCCAGGTATGCCATGAAGCATCGGTGGCTGAAAGAATGTCTTGGTTGTCCCGCCGTGAAACAACCAGGGTTGAAGACATGGCCTACTGCATGCTGGGCATATTTGGTATTCATATGCCTCTCGTATATGGTGAAGGGTCTAGAGCCTTCTTCCGACTCCAAGAGGAGATTTTGAAAACATCAGACGATCACTCACTCTTCTGCTGGTCATGGGCCATGAGCGAGAACCAGGGCAGTCTTCTTGCCACTAGACCACATAGCTTTCTAGGAGCCTCGCATTATCAGCGGCATAGATACCTTGTCAAGCCATCTCCTTACGCTATTGCTAACTCGGGCTTATCTATCCGGCTTCCTCTGATTCAATGCTGGTCCTCATTTATTGCCATTCTCAATGTTGAGCTTAAGGTGGGGAGAAATGTTGGAGGGAAGAACTATGTTGGAATAGCCTTGCAAAAGGAAGCCCCTACTGGTGTCTTTACTCGAGCCTCCTACCCAGATGTCCCCATTCCCCTAGCCCCTGGATTGTGCTACATGGATTCACGACTCACAGAAATATTCACCCCAGCACAGCATGTTGACTCAGGGAGCACAAGGCCGCCATCGCTCACTACCCAAGCGCAATGCAAAACTGGAGCATTGCTATCTTTCAGCGAACTCCACTCTGAGAGAGATAAACTCCGTACAATTCAGACTTTTCCGCCAAACAGATTCTCCCCGGACGATAGCATACTCGTAATATGTCCTGCGGAACATTGCCAGGAACCTGGTCCCAACTGGCTTCGAAGAATGACTCAACCGAGTGGAGGCTTCGCCGGAGCCACGATTGTTGAGTTTACCATGACACAAGGAGGGACAGAGATGATTGTTTTCGCCGTCACGACTACAAAGAGGGATTCTTATCTTGTACCTCAGTGGCACTACTGTGAGCTCGGATGCTTTCTATCAAAGTCCGAGATAAGTGGTCTCAGTATGGGGAAGCCCCTTTCTCAAGAGGCTTTTCAAACTTTTGAAAAGATACTAAGCAATCCTGATTATGCCACTAAGATACATTGTAATGGCCCAGAAGGTCGAATATCTGTTCAACAAGCAGAATGTGGGTTTACAACTACTAGTTCATCTATGCTGATACATTTTAACCTCTGCAGGAACACTAATGTAGAACTTAGATAATTCCAATTTCGTTTACATTATCTAAGATGGTCTGGAACCTTTGGCTGCAATTTGTATGTGGGTCTATACATGCCAGGGCCTTGGTTGCTTCAGGTATCGCCGCCTGTCGTCGCAACTCGACGTTATCTAGCCAGGATAGGTCACAATACTTATCACAAGGTTTCGTGGTTTAGAGACAGTCAGTCATGTGGATATCTGTCAAGGGATTGACTGTCGCTTATAAGGTTAAGCTTCAGGCTGCGAACACAGGTGACGAATGAGAACACGATATTGGGACATCTACCTTTCTAGCTAAAAGTCAGATCTCAGTCATCAGTGAGGCCTATGGTTTCGTTGGTTTTATTTACCCTTGTGCCATGTGCCATGGGGGCTGAAGCATCCTTTGCTCTCAACTTTATCAGAGGTCGTAACATGACACGTATTGTTCTTTATCGCAGTTGATCATGCCGAGATTTCGATCAAAGCCTTATTGAACAAAGATGTCGGCAACTTGATGAAGTGCATCGTGGGCCCGAGGCGCGTTTAATCGGCTGCTGGCTAGCTGTTGATTGAGTAGCAGGGTTCGTGATAGGTAGCTTCCTAAGCATGGAGTTAGAATGAGATGCTGATATCTCCGGATTATGACTTACTTTATCAACGAATAGTAGAGCCGACCCATTGCCCTTTTCCCAGCCAAGAAAGTTCCTTATTAATCCATTAGCATAGTTCTGGAATCTGACTTCCAGTATCAGACTCCACTTACCTGCCGATGACTCCTTGTCTAAGTAGGCTCCTAGCATCTGTTAGTTCATGCTATGGGCGGTGTCAGGAGCAAAGTCTACTTACGAAGCTGTTGCACGGGGGCAGACTTGGCCATTCTCGGCTGGTGGGATATCCCAATTGACATATGTCTCGCTGGTAACAAGCAACTATGGTTGTTGCAAATTAGTATGCAGATGTCACAGAGAGTAAATGGATTGTGGGAAACTCACAAATGTAGAGTTGGACTTGTAATTTGGTTGCGGACCCTGTACATCGGGGTATATGCCAAAGCTCACGCTGAGCCCAAAAGTGAGATTATGTCCGATTTGGATGCTGCTGCCTTTCTCGCCTCCGTCTCCGTAAAGAATGTTATCCTTTAATGAACTCTCTATCTCGGTTTCCTTGTGATGTCTTCTCAGACCGTCCATCTCGTCTGGAGATAGAACGCGAGGAAACATGGCTGGAAATTCGCCCAAGTCAGTCTTGACTCGTGTAGTAAGGCTTCCGTTCAAGACCGCCGGCGCCATGTGACCAAGTACAGTGGATGGAGGCTTATCCGTGTGAGACGTCGCCAACCATGTTTGCCAAATGGTGAAGGGAGTGAGGCTCATGTAACCCCAGAACGCCCCGGCATTAATCGTGTGGTTTCGGAAAGTTTCCCAGTGTTCCTCGCTCTTGGCAGGGTGGTCCTTTCCGGCCATGCTGATATTGAGACGGCCTGATCCGCTAACTCCAAAAGTCAAATCCGTCTGGCCAGTGACTTGGATGTAGTCACTCGCTTCCTTGATGTCAACTCTCGAAGTGCCTCTTGTTGAGGTTGCCTACCGCACCGTATCAGCGAGATCGAAATGGCAATAGATACAACAAGTGCAATACTTACAATGACTGTAACAGCATAGTACATGTTGGCATCGACCTTGCCCTCGACGAAAGCTGCGATACCTTCACCATGGTGCTTATCCGCTAAGGAGGAGTTCCCGGCAGCTTGCCTAAAGACCGGTGTACTTAAATCCTTCTTGACCTTGAGCGAGTTCTCACCAGAATGGTAGTGGAACCTGTCTCCTTGCTGTAACGTCTTCTTCCAATCAGTGTTGAGACGCGAAACATATCTGCGCTCGAGGTCACGCGTCTTGATGCCGGGAGAGTCCACAAGACCGTCCCAGTGTCCTTTGATGTTCGTCATATCCATTCGTATGGCGACTTCGGCATCGGCTCGCCGCTCGTGCTTGTTGAAGTCAAAGGAGAACTCGTAGATCGGCGACGTGGGGGTATGTCGCTTAGCCAGGTGATCCGGCATAGTCTGGTCTTCGGCAAGCTCGAGTGAGATTGCTCGAGCAAACGAATTTGGTGCACAGTCCTCTGGCATCTCTACCAGAGTGCCTTCAACTCCACGCTCTCTCACCCTAAAGCAGTCATCGACATCCTGACTGTGAGGCCATAAGTCTTTGGCTTGATTAGCTTGTTGAGCTGTATAACCTGCTGACGAATAAAAGTCTTAAGGTTTCGGTTGATAGTTAGGTCTTTAGCTGCCGCCATGAACATATTGTAACTGAAGAGGGCAATCTTTGCGCAGTTATTGCCGTTAATAATATAACTGTCTTGTTGGTTTTTTAGCAAATTGTTTATCTTGAACATATATTTAACGCTTTATTAATTAGCGATATGCATTTTAGTAATATCGCTAAGGTCGCCGGAGGTGATAGGGAAGTTGTGGATATACACTTGAGCCTCTTGGCTTGTCGAGTTATTGCCGATAATAGTTCGGATTGCAGGGATAGTCGCTATTTTGTTTGTTGAGATGTGTTGTGGTAGTATGTGCAGAGATGTAAACTTAAGGTTATATCCCTTCTTATACCCTCTTGGTCTCTTTAGCAATGCCCTAGGGCTTGCAATAAGATTTATTGGTTATTGTGAAAGCTTCTAGGTAAAAGCTTATATTAGGGAAAAAGAAAATATTGTGTTGTTATTTATTATCTGTGTTTGCAGCCTAAAGCTTAACCTTATAGGCCGCCTTTATCCATAGACATCCTGACTGGTGCAGACGACTCTAGCTTTCTGGGTTTGGTTGACGGGTTGGTCGAGTACGTTGGCGGGGCAGTCAAGGAAAACGAAAGGATCTGGTTGGCCATCTCTCTTCTGGAGTTGGGCAAGTCCATGAGACTCCCCAACAGCGAGAAATATGCCGGATCCCGAGCTGACTGGGTCTACCGCGCCAGACTTGGAGTCGGCTCCAACGGTAATGAGGCCATACTGCAGATCAGAGGTATCTGAGGGAGTGTGCCCCTCAGGGAAGAGCGTCTTGAGATTGACGGGGTCTGACTGTTCCAGCGTTGTGGCGCCTATACCAGTGGCAAAAGCTGTTGTGAAAAGAGAGGGAATAATTAAGGCACGAGTCAAGAGTGACATGATCATCTTGGAGTGAGTCATAATGCTTGGTCGGAAACAGTGAAATTTGGGTAGCTTGTTATCGGCACATGCAGGCTCTTATTTATGTTGTTGGAGGCTGCCATCAGGATATTTAGCCTTTTCAGACAAAAGCTTGAGCTTGAGTGCAATGGTTATTTGGCCCGTATGTATTGATATGTCTTCATTTAAAGCTCAACCTTGTGACAGGAGGCCATACGTACGTATGTTGACATTCACTCTTTGCCTCCGTGTGGTGGAGCCGAAGCCTCTTTTGAACTCTGAACCTCACCCCGGCGGCTCTTCACTCGAGCTCTGACTCACGGCTTTTTTGCAGTTTATACTTGTGGCTGAAACCTTGTATCACTGCCCATTAAGCACAGCCCCTGACAGCCTCGCTGAGTTGAACGTGGAGATATAAACTTCAGCCAAAAAATGTGAACAGCGACTGACAGCCTCAAAGTTAGTCTGCGAGATCTATAAAGCATGGAGGACCCCCCAGCCTAGGTTCCATTGACTTTTTCGACCACGGACAGTTTTGTGACATCATGACAATATCTCATTGGACAAAAGAACACCACGCTCTGTAAACTCTTATCTATCCTACTTGGGTTCTGGGAATTTATTCTTTACATGCTTGCTTATTTTCAATTGCAACCATGAGCTTGTCCGACGTTTCAAGTCCATTGCCTGCACTTCAAGCAATACCGAACGAACTGCTTGGCTGTATCTGCGCTGTACTCTGCAATCGGGACATCAAGAATTTACGTCTGACTTGTCGAGCCTTGAGAGACAAGTCGTATCTGCGATTTGACCGCGTCTTCATCTCTGCCAATTCACGCAACACCGAAGTCTTGCTCGCAGTCGCCAACCATGAGGTGTTCCGCCATCGTGTGAAAGAGATTATATGGGACGACAGCTTGCTGAGGAGAATCTCCACTTCAGAGGGCTATACACCTTGTGGATATACCGACGATGAGCATGATGATTTTGATGATTTGGCCGCCGACGAGAACCTAGAATGGATGGCGAGGGATTATGTTCATCTTTGCAAAGAAAGCATCTTTCTCACCAACAGTAGAATGCGAGAAAAGAATGAATACGAGGGCAAAAACGAAGTGCAGAAGCAGCTTGATAATCTGATGCCCTCTCGAGAATCACTGGCGCTTTATGATGACCTCTTGTGCCAGCAAAAGAAAGTGTTGTCATCAGGCGCTGATGAACAAGCTTTTCGGTACGCCATACAACGGTTCCCACAACTCAGCAAGGTCACTGTGACACCAGCGGCGCACGGTTTTCTTTTTATGCCACTCTACAAGACTCCAATGATCCGGGCATTTCCACCTGGGTTTGTATATCCAATTCCCCGGACCTGGCCACGGGACGACATTGTCGGAGAAGGAAGTAGTCCCGAAGATTGCCCAGAAGGATGGGAAAATGATGTCGAGAGGAGACAGTACCAAGGGTTCTGCATCGTTACAAGGGTTCTAGCTGATTATGCAGCCAAGCTTCAAATATCCGAGTTTGTTGTGGATAATCACAAGCTCGAAACCGGGATCGACTACACTCTCTTTGACAAGCCGAATGCAGAATATGATGGCCTGTGCAAGATCGTGGCACGGCCAGGATTCAAACGCCTTGTTCTCTCGCTATCAACTGGATACCGCGAGGGCTGGGAAGGTTCTGAAGATTGGGGTATTTATAAGAACGGCAGGATATCCAGTCTTGTAGCCAAAGCAACCGACCTGGAGGAAGTTGTCTTGCAGACCGACTATGGATTAGATAATCCCGGCTGCGATATGAAAGACTTTGTATCACTCTTTGATATCTTTCCCGTCGACAGTTTCTCAATTGGGAAGCTGAGACACTTTGGGCTTTCGGGATTCGCAGTCAAACAGGACGACCTCATTTCCTTCCTGGGAAAGCTCCCTTCGACACTAAAATCAGTCGAACTGAGCTTTCTCTCTATCGTCGAGCCTGACGGAAACCATGCTACCCTGCTAGCTGACATCCGAGACAAATTGGGATGGAGGCATCGACCTGCTGGTCAAAGGATCAAGGTCAGCATGTCCATGAGGGAAAATCAGCCCGACCATGGCCGCTATATATGCCTTGACAAAGAGGTTGAAGAATACATCTATGGCGATGGCCCCCCTCCATTTGTTTTTCAAGAGGGGATGAAGGGGGCTTACTTTACTAGGAGAACCGGTATCGTCTATGATGAATTTGATCCTGGCTTCGCGATGCCTTATGAATAGATTGGTAGGCTCTGTGTGAGAGAGCTCGGCTCTGCTAGTACAGGAATCTAGTAGAAAGAAACCCATGTTTGTCTTGTGCTCTACAACTATGCTTGTCGCTACTTGACGATGTTGAAAATCTGTCTCCAGTCCGTTTTTTAGGAGCCAGTCATAATGTGGCTATTTTCGCACCCCAATACATTTATCAGTATATTTTGACTTTGTGCGCTGGGGCTGCTGCCTCTCTCAACTCTCATGACAGAATTTATACTTCTCGGTTTTCACCCCCGCACTTCGGGAGCCCACATCCCCACACTCACTATTCCCAGGGTCAAATTAGAGGGGCCATGAAACTCAAAAAGGTCCTCGCCACCAGATCCCGATTTCGTCCATGGTCAAAGTTTTCTGTCCACAACCAGCCAGTTTAATGTCCCCCCAGAGCGGTAAACACGTATGTCTCGTATGCAGCAAGTCTTATGAAAGAGCCGACCACCTTCGGCGACATGCCCAATCTCACCAAAATCACCGACAATTCCGCTGTCGCCTCTGCCCAAAGGGTTTCAATCGCGCCGACTTACTTCAGCGGCATGAGGCAGCTCACTCCCGAGCCAAGGATAGACCATATGGGTCAGGGCGAATAGATCGTGCTTCACAGGCCTGCATGGCTTGTGTACGAGCGAAAGCGAAATGCAGTGACTTGAAGCCTTGTTCACGCTGTCATGCGAAGAGTTTAGAATGCCAGCTGTCGGATCCCAGTTTTGGCTTGACCTGCATCGAACCGAGGTCTCAAGAGAGACAGAGCGGTTCATCGGAAGCCAGTCAAGAGTCTAGAACCTTGGACCAACAAGAAACACTGACGGGGAATAAGGACCGGGATCGGGCTGCGAATGATACAAGTACCGAGTCGCAGTGCGCTGAGGCTGGAGATGTATGCCTAGTCTCATCCATTTTCGAGGACATGGACTTTTCATGGTTCGATTCTGGACTTTTGGATCTTACTATGGGCACACCCGGTGACATGATCAGTTCTGATACAACAACACTAGCTGCTCATGATAAAACCGGCGAGGATGAAGATTCCAACTTAACTCAAAATCATTGTCTTGATCCGTCATTTAGTAGCCGGGCAGAAGCATACCGGCGCTGTGCCTGGACCTCATGGCATCCCTCCAGATTTCAGCACTCCTTCCATGGCCAGGACGTCATCAACCTAGGCCCAGGCAGCAGGAGAGAGAGAACTACCCTGTTGATGAAAGCCTCGCCAGGACCAATTATCAGTAGCACTCTGGACGATGCATGCAGGGATCGCCTGTTGGTGTTGGTGACCGCGATGAAGATCTCTCACTTTTCCATACACTCGTTTCCACCCGCCGACTTACTAAACGACCTTGTGCGATTCTTCTTCGTTCAAGAAAACGCGTCTTTAGTACCGAGCATCCACCAGGGCACATTCTCGTGTTATCATGCGCGACCTGAATTACTCCTTGGAATCATCGCCGCGGGCGCAGTCATCGTTCCTGAGCGCCGGATCCAGGTGACAGGACTCGTCATGCACGAGATCCTTCGCAGGGCGATGGGACAGCTATACGAGAGTGATAATAGCACCACGAGAGATTTGCAGGCCCTGCAGGCATACTTGAGGGCCCTAGAAATCGGAGCTTGGAGCGGCCTTAAGCGAAAGACTGAAATTGCGTGCAGCTTTATGCAGCCGGGATATACCATGCTGTTCCAGGCTGGGGCCTTCTCCTCGCCACCTAAGCAAGGCTTGGCTGGAGATCTTGACCACGGGGCTGAAGAGCTTGATGCTGAGTGGAAGGGCTGGGCCGCGAGGGAGTCACTAAAGCGGCTAGCAATCCGGGCTTTCATCCATGACTCTCAGGTATCGATGGCTTATTTCCAGGCACCGACGATTAGCTATGCCGAGTTAAACATGGCAGTTCCATACCCGCCCAACGTATGGTTTGCAGAGAGTCCCGAAGAATGGAGACATGAGTTCTTGGGCTGTGCTAGTGGCTCGCGGCGTCTATTACTCACCCAAGTTCTAGCCGACATCACAGTCCTCGAAACGTGCTGTGGACAGACTGATCTACACCTCTGTTGCTTTGCCGCTATCCACGCCCTTGCCAATCAGGTATGGGACCTTCAACAACAATTCGCCCTACAATTTTCAGCCCCCGAGGCCAAACGACGCCGAATGGATTCATGGTGTATGAGCCGACAACGTGACCTGTACCAAGATCTGATCACTCTCCGTATGTACTGTGAGAGACATGTCGCACATCACGAGATTCGACTGTTGCTAGAATACGTCATGATGGCCCTCCATGCTCCTATGGCCTATATACAACGCTTTGCTGGTAGAGAAGGAGAAAGTGAGGCGAGGAGAGTAGAGCAGAGTGTAAGTGACTGGAGGCAATCATCGGCTGCTCGAGTTGCAGTATGGCACGCAGGTCAAGTTCTCAGAAGGGCTCGCGAGTTTTCGCCTACGACACTGCAGAACTTTTATGCCGTGGCGACGTATCATGCTGCTCTTGCGCTTTGGACTTACAGCATACTTGGCAATAGAAGTCCAGCGCAGGCTGAGACTGTGATCTCTGATCACAATGGGTCAGCCGATTGCTGTTCCATAATTCCGGTCGTGCTAGACAGAGAGGAAAATGAATATGTCCGCGCATTCTGCACACTGGGGTATGGAACGCCGGGCCTCAGCAATAGTGTGCAGCTTGGAGTAGCAGAGACTTTCTGTACACTCGCAGATGCTGCATTAATCATGCGGTTATCGGCCGATACTCTACGTGGTAACCTACTCTCTACGGACCACGCTCCGCCGCTGTTAGTGGGCAACCTGATTAGCCTGATGGAAGACCTGGGCTCTTCGCCTAGTCACGCCAGCGCTGGGAGTAGTTCACGCAGTTCTACTACGGGGTAGTCCACTAGTGGAGCCGATGGGCACCTCCACCTTGGCCGGCAATCTAGCCGCCCACACGGAATGTCGCAGCACTTCGGGAGCCAAGGGGCGATGACAAAGCAGAAATGTCAGATGAAGGAGATTAATGATGGCAATAACTCGGAGCGAGACCCTACTCATGGCGGATAAAGTGTTGACGAGCAACGGCGAATGAGAAACATATTGATCCAATGTATCAGTTTATGTTGGATATCTGCTATAGCAATCTCACTATAAACCACATCATTCAAATCTGATCTCTCCAGTTGCGTCGTTGACAATGTTCAATGCTAGTCCATGCGCACGCATCAAGTCCACCGCTTCTTCAGCCACTTTATAGCCCCAGTGGTAGTCACTGTATGTCTGCGCACTCTTGAACTCAAACTCCTTTGAATCGGTGGCCCTCGGAGCCATTTTCTTTGTGTTTTCCATGACCTTGGTGATGCGCGGGAGGCGCAACTCGTCATATATCTTGAGTCGGGATGCAACATCCTTACTCGAGGCACCGCTCAAGACTATTCTAAGAGCTTCTGCGTCCTCAATGGCTTGACAGGCGCCTTGGCCTTGATCTGTGATATGAATATTAGTGGCTGCTCATAAGGGAGCGTATGATTCCAGGGAATTGAGCAGACATACGTGGACCCATTGCATGTGCTGCATCTCCTACTAGGGCGTAACAATCCTTGACCAATGTCGGTAATGGCACGCGCTGCCGCAGCTGCCAGACTCCCGCACTGGAAGCCATCGACAGGGCAGCGACTATGGAAGGATGAAAATCCTTGAACTTTTCCACCATGTCTTGTACCTCGACTTCACTACGCCACTGGAGCCGTTGGTCGCTAGTGTCTGGGTAAATGCACACAAAGTTCATCCAGTCCCAGCTCGAGCAAGGATACACAACGATTCTTCTATCAGGACCGATCACCATGAGCACTTTTGCACTTTCAGTCAGAACCTGAGTCTGTGGGTTTTTCCTCAGCTCCTCTGTGCGGATCATGCAGCGATATGCAGACAGGCCCTCCGGTGTTGTCTCGAGCTTGCCAAACACTGAATTGCCACTGGCAGACCGAATCCCATCCGCGCCGATGATCAAGTCAGCCTTGTAGGACTCCCCGGACTTGAGCAAGACTGAACCCGTTTTGGAGTCGACTCTTTCGACGTGGGCGCCTGTCATCAAGCGAGGTGTCGTGCCTAAGCCATCTGCGGAGAGAGCAGCGCGTTTGAGTTCGGCGTGGACGTCCTTGCGAGAGAAATACCACCATGGCTCACCGTACTTCTCGGTAACTGCACTAATTGGCCATTCCAAGAGGACCGAGAGGTCCTTCCAATGAAGTTCCTGGAACTTTGAGGCGTTAGTAGATTGAACGGTAACTCAGCGGAAGGGCTAGACTTTGTTCCAACCTTTTCAGCCTCAACGTAATGGGCTAGATCTTTATCGAAACCCGCACGCGCGAAGCTTCTTCTCAGAAGTCTGGTCGCATTGATGGAGAGGGTAATGGCGGCACCTAACTCCTCGTTGGATGATGAGGACTCAAGGACCAGAACGTTGTGTTCTTCGCGCAAGAGCAGTGCTGCTGCGAAACCAGCGATTCCTCCTCCACAGATGACAATCTTGAGTGGAGCAGGCTTCTCGTTCTCGATTTGTTTGTCCATGGTCTGACTTACAAGTACCCTGACTAATGCCCTGATATGTGTGTATGTGTGTACTGAATACCTGGTCTTGGTGCGATTGTGAGTTCCCAACATAGGGTCTTCAGTCTTCCTCTAAATACCCAAATCCGTAGTGTGACCACCATGATATACAAGATGGACATCCGACATGTCCGGGCACTTACACAGCCCCCCCACCTATCCGATCTTTGTGGGGTTGTCCACCTCCCCTCACTCCCGTGCCGCTCCGGAAGTGAGGGGGATGCACCAAATTCCTGTCTAGTTCCCGGAGCATAGTGGGGAGTGAATGAATGATCAAGATGACTATGGCCACATTTGTAGAGCACTAGTAACTAATGTCAGTGTCATTTAAGAGTTGCCCTCTCAAACAATTCAAGTCTGCTATATCCGCCTTCCAGAAATTCTCTCAGAACATCATCAGCAATGACTTATTCTACTATTTCAAGCCTTGGCTTACACGTCTACATCCATCATTTGCACAAGTGGCTCCGAGTCTTTGCAACTTTGACCCTAGCTCTCGTGCTTTTCAAGTTGATCGACTTCCTCTGCCGAGTTACCTATCGTCTATATCTCAGCCCCCTGCGCAAATTCCCCGGTCCATGGCTCGCCGCCTCCAGCAATGCATGGGAGATCTACCATTCGTTAACAAGTGAGTAACTCGCAGACGTCCAAGCTGTTCTAATGTCTGTATCCAGATGACCGATTTCGCGCGATTCATGAATTGCACGAGAAGTACGGCAACGTTGTGCGCATCGGGCCAAATCAGGTCTCTGTAGCTTCACCTGAAGCTTTCCACCACGTCTTCGTCACAAAGTGCAGCAGCTTTCTGAAGACGGATTTCTATGCGACTATCCAGCCGGGTATTGGGCCAAAGTATGCCGGTCTATTCAACTACATCAATCATAAGCAAGCGATGGCGGAGCGTCGCGATCTACAGCCCCTGTTTTCACCGGGTAGTATGAAGCACTATGAAGCAAGGTTTGACGAGCAACTTGATATTTTGATGGACGTCATTAAGCAAAGAGAGAAGGTTGATCTATTTGGACTTTTGTAAGATTTCTCGTCTCTTGTTTCCCAAGCCACATTCTTCTGACACGTCAAATAGCAAGTTTTTCATGTTGGACGTCATCGGAGATCTAGCCCTTAATAAGAGCTTTGGGCAAGTGACATCAGGCAAAGAGCATCAATACGTGGTTGACTTCAACAATGCTTTTATGCTTATAGGACTTGTGAGTAGTCCAGATCATCACATCCCATTACTCAAGTTCCTAACACTTCTAGCAAAACACGTTTGCGTCAATTATACCCTTGATACCATATCTGCCTTTTAAGAAACTGAAAGACGCTTATTACGGACTTCAACGGGTATTCTCTTATGCCCAGGAGCGGGTCGCGGATTACCTCAAGCAGGATATGTCAAAGAAGCAGGGATCGTTGATGTCAGGTTACTTGGACCCGGCGACTGGGGAGCCGAAAGAGGGCTACTCAGCTTGGTCTATCGCACTAGCCGGCCATGGTTTCATGTGAGTCAATACCACGGAAACCAGTATTACCGGTGCCTATACTAACTGTCCCGTCACTAGAGTTGCTGGGTCTGAAGCAACTTCTATCACTCTGACATATATCATCTGGATGTTGATTAAACGTCCAGATGTCGATCAACGTCTACGACAAGAGCTGAGCACCCTCAGCAAGGTTTACTCGAGTACCGATTTAGCCAACCTCCCTTATCTAGATGCTGTGATCCGCGAGACTCTTCGTATCTATCCTCCTGCACCGGCACCAATGCCACGAGTCGTGCCGAAGTCGGGTTTTGAATTCGAAGGCGTCTCTTATCCTCCAGGCGTAAGCGAGATTCCTCCATAGTGCCTGATAGATCCCAGAGCATTTGAACCTTGACGAGTGCAATTGCCGCTAACATGCCACAAACAGACCGTCATCTCAGCTCAGCCGTATACCGTACATCGTCATGAGGGAGTGTTTGAAGATCCAGACGAATTCAGGCCTGAGCGCTGGCTCAACGTGCCTTCTGAAAAGAAGGACAGGATGTACCGAGCTTTTGTCCCATTCTCGGCTGGTCAAAGAGGGTAAGAGCTCACATATTCCATGACTGTGGCGTAAAGGGCGAAGAGGGTTACGGCTAACATACTTGTTCTACAGATGTATTGGTAGAGGCCTAGCATGGATGCATATTATGAAGTGCACCGCAAGAACTTTGCAGGAATTCGACAGGTTTGAGTTGGCGGAGGGGATGACGGACTATGACATGGACTTGATCGAGCGTGGAGCACTGGCTAAGCCCAGATCCACAAAGATGTGGGTAAATGCTTATGCAAAGGCTGTTTAGCATGATCTGCGTCATGATACATCCCTACTACACTACTATCTACTATATCGCCTAAAAGGTGTCAGTGGTGAGATGGCTTGATAGAGGTGAGGGTGCTGGTTTATGATCAATGACTATTCTACACCTCTCCATTATACTAGAACTCTTCCAATTTGACCAACACTGTCTTCGTCTCCAAGAAGTTATTCAGACTAACTGTAGTTCCCTCCCTTCCAACGCCACTCGTCTTATATCCACCAAATGGCATATCCTTCGCCTGCGTAGGACTAGTACAGTTGACACCAACAGTTCCCGCCTCCAACCTCTTCGCAACACGCATTGCCCTGTCAATATTCTTACTATACACAGCAGCATACAAACCAAACTCTGTATCGTTGGCTTTGCTTATTGCTTCGGCCTCGGTCTTGAAGGTGTTGATATTCACGACTGGACCAAAGATTTCTTCCTTCATGATTCGAGCATCTTCTTGGGTCTCGACAAAGATTGTTGGGTGGATGAGATAGCCGTCGGGAGTGGCTTCGTGATCCATACCCAGAATACGCTTTCCAGATGATTTGCCCATTTCGATGTATGATCGCACATTGTTGTATTGGATCTCGTCTGCTTGAGGTCCATGGTTGACTTTCTCATCAGTCGGGTCTCCAGCAGAAATGACCTGGAACTTTGTCTTAAACGACTCAATAAAAGTCTCTGCAATACTCTCATGGACGTAGATCCTTGAGTTGGCCATACAGACCTGACCACTGTTCCATTGGATGGAGTAAGCCGTCTCAGCTGCTGCTTTTTCAAGATCAGCATCATCAAAGATGATGGCCGGAGACTTTCCGCCAAGCTCTAGGATGACGTTCTTCAAATTGGACTTTGCAGCAGCGGCTTGGATAAGTCGACCTGTTGGACCTGATCCGGTGAAGCTGAGGACTCGAACGTCCATGTGGCTGGAGAGAATGGCGCCTGATGTTTTGCCGTGGCCTGAGATGATGTTGAAGACACCTGGTGGGAAGCCAGCCTTTTGGACTAGTTGTGCGACTTTGGCAGACTGATAGTGATTAGTATGAATGACCCGTAACAAAAGATGAGCTACTCACAGTCAATGGTGCCTTTTCACTGCTCTTCAAAACCACGGTGTTGCCTGCCATCAGCGCAGGAGCTGCCTTCAGAGCAAGGAACAAAACCGGGACATTCCACGGGATAATCGCCGCAGCAACTCCATAAGGCTGTCGCAGGGTAAAGTTCAAATGACCAGGCATGTTCAGACTACTCGTACCAAGCACCACCGCTCCAGCTTCAGCATAGTAATTAAATGTATCAGCAGCGGCAAAAGCATCAAAGTACCCCTTGACAGGTCTTCCCATGGAAATAGCTTCGAGATATGCTAGTTCATGGTGTGACTCGAGGATGAGAGAGGCAAGTTTTTTGAAGTACTGGCCTCGGTCTTTCGGGGAGAGTTCGGACCATGCTGGGAATGCGGCTTTTGCTGCGGCGACGGCGGCGTTGGTGTCGCTTTCACTTGCTTCGTGGACTATGAACTAGTTGGATGATGGTCTAGTAACAGTGAGTGATGGGCAAACCTTCAGCTACAACTTGGTGAGTTGATGGAGACTTGAGCTCAAATGTCTTCTTGTCTGATGACTCGACGAACTACCAGAGGTCAATATCACAAGCCTTCTGCCTAGTTTGACATAGTTCATACCTCTCCATTGATGAAGAGACGAGTCTCAATATCACGTGGCGTTTTGGCAGCAGGCATATTGAGATTGTGCGCTGATCTGGGGATGTGAAATTGTGTTCTTCCTCCTCTCAGGTGGACTTCCAATGCTGCATACAATGGCGTACACACTTATAAACTCAATGCCCGGCATTAAGACGCCCCACTTCAGTAACAGGTCAAGTGTCCCACTTGGAGGCGTCTGAATAATCCATCGTCCGTCGGAAGGATGAGTCCGATGACACCCCCGCAGTTGATGTTGCTTCCGACGCGAAGTTGGCATCCTTCTTGACCTTGTTCAAACCATCCGAGTACATGAGGGATATCACACATTCTAGTGGCATTGCATATTCGGAGCCTTTTGATCGTGGCCTACAGACTTTTCCGAGGTCTCCGCTGATATCACAACTGGGGTCAGGTCGGGTTTAAGACACGAGCGCACGATCTAAGTCCTTGAATGCGTGACACGAATGTGTGGGGCATGTCTATTTGGAATACTACTCTTTTTGATATCGATCTGGAGCGATTATTAGCCTCGACGTTTACGTGGCCCAGTGTTACGGTTCAAGTGGACGTGGTGGTGGTATTGCTTGCGTATGTGGGGTTATAGTTTTGACATGCATCGCATTCATTAGAAGGAAGCTTAACTTTATTAATCATCAATTGCAAGAACAAGTCCAGTGATCAATACAACATGCAATACAATCGTAACTTAACCGAACAATCCGATCCTTCTCACAAATCATCACTCAACACTCATATGCCGTCAGCTTCCGACTGCCAGGGCAAAGGCTTCTCAGCGGGCCTCACAGGACCAACATCCCCACCTGGCTGTCTTCTGGCCTGCCACTCCTCTATATCCGCCTGATCCACAAAGTTGCCATGGAGTCCAAGTCTCAGCTTCATCGGTAAATGAATCGTGGCCACAGGTCCTGCCGCAAGATTCTGCGCGTCAAAGATGACCACATCATTGCGCAGAACATCAAGATGGTTCAATAGCGCAACTAGCCAACCTTCTCCTTCTCCACCATTCTTTTTGGGTATGAAGGATGGTTCTTGGAATGTAGCGCAAGGACCAGCCCAGAAGATATCTTCTGCTCTCTCATCCCATGTATAGTGAGCCAAGCAGTTGAAGAGTCCTCCAGCAGGTGAACCGCATTTCGCAGCGTTGTACTCTCGAGACCCATCAATCTTGGCTTGCCAAAAGTGATTGTACTTCTTGGTGACATAGCGATCATCTATACGGGAGAATTCACCACTCGTGTCCCACTCTTCACTAGCCTGTACGCGTGTCCCCGAAGGACTCTTAGGATCAAAGATCCAGCGCTTGGTAGGGCTGTTTAAGCGGTTCCGCTTTGCAACGGTACCAGCTGGGGTATCTTCAGGCGGGAAGAAGAAGAATACGTTACCGTCTGCTACCGTAAGATCAAACACAATGTTGCCGTCCTCGTTTTCGTAGCACCCTGCAACATGCCCATGGAATGCTGACTGCATGTCAGTAAGCACCTTATCATATCGCCGAATTGACTCACCGTTATCAGACCGGAACCAGATAATTTCCTCGGGTTTTCCATTTCGCCGCGGGACTACGCCATACCACTGATCTTCTTTCGGATCCCAAGCCCAGTGATTCCCGCCCTTTTGGAGACGATCTGGGTTGCACTTTAGGGGCGTCATGGGTAGAACGATGTAGTTCTTGCTGATGCCACAATCGTGAATCATGCCACAGAAGGGAGCTTCATACCAAGCCTCCTCGGTCTTGACGCCATTGGCATCGATTGTCCAGACAGCGATCTGGCGCGATCCATCGTTGCCGTTTCCGCCAGCCTCGTAGGCGAAGCAGATCATCTCACCCGTTTCAGGATCAAACTTGGGATGAGCAGTCATTGTTGGCGATTGGATCTGTCCTTCAAAGTCATATCGTCCGATGGTCTCTAGAGTCACTGGATCCATGGCATATGGCGGACCATCTTCTTTGGAGGCCAGAAGCATTCCTCTCCAGAAGGTAATGTTGGTGTTGGCAGAAGTTCTGATGACAGATTTCACCAACTCTGAATCCGTGAATGGATTGCGATACCTCCCAAATAGACTTCTCCTCTCCTCTGTCTCTGCCAAGAATCTGTCTGTTCTGACATATCGCTGCTTGTAATCTGCGTGACCATTTTGGATGCGAATGGCAGTGATGTTGCCGTCTCCGTTGAAGTGGATGTCATCTTCAAAAACGGGAGGGAAGCGATGATCTGGTTGAACTCGGTAGAAAGTGCCATTGATCTCGGGTGGAATGGTTCCCGATACTTCGAGGTCGAAAATATCGCCTTCCAAGCGAAATGGCTTGTTGAAGCCGCTGAAGGTTCCGGTGTTTGGATACTTGACTTGGTTGTCGACCTTTTTTCCGTCGATATATCCGGTATCGATAAGGGGTGCGACATCGAATATGTGGGCCATTGTGGATTGAGATAAGATAACAGGTAGCAGATAAGAGATAACAGAAGCCAATGAGCAAGACAAGATGTTTTTGACAACAGTCTAAAGTACGAGCTCTAGCATAGGTCAGATCCTCTAGTTATTTGTCTTGACCTCTGTAGATGACTCTGGATTTGTGAGGCAAAGCATTGGATCATGATGAGCCGTCTCCACTTCTGGGCCTCCGTTTCGTAGGCTTTGAAGTGGAGCCCCTTATCGGAAGCATCTCGCCGATTGCCCCTCACGGCAGCCCCTCTATTTCGTGTACGTCTTCGGCTCAGTACAGGGTAGTTTCATGTGATGTGTGCAGATGCACAGGAGCAGATGAGCAAAGGTCCAATGAGGTAGTCTACGGAGGGTCTGTTACCTTGATGGTAGCCTTCTATTTATGAGACAATGCAAATTGCTAATTTAATACAAAAATGTAAAGAGAAATCTACTTTGCGCTCTGTGTGTTGAAACAAACTTTCAGCCATTGATCTCAGCTGAAAACCACTACTTAGCTTACTTTGTGCTGCACCACTCTCGACTCAAACATCCAACTAATAATCACTTTCTTAAATCATTATGGCAAAGCGAGGTACCATTGCCGTGGAGGAGGCAATCATCACGCCATCTACAAAATGGCTGCTTGAAGAAACCTTCTCAATTCTCAACCCTGGCGACAGCAGCAACAAGGCGCTCGAAGCCCACGCTGCTAAGCTGCTCGACATCCATGACAAGCGCCTCGCAACCATGGATGCCGAAGGCGTTGAGTACATGCTCTTGTCATTGACTGCGCCAGGATGTCAAGGCATAACAGACCCTCAACTGGCACAGAAAACTGCCAAAGAAGCCAATGACTGGCTTGCAGGCGAGGTCGCGAAGAGACCAGACAGATTTGGCGGGCTTGCAGCTCTCTCGATGCATAATCCTGAAGAAGCAGCGCAGGAGCTTGAACGAGCAGTCAAACAATTGGGGTTCTTTGGGGCACTTGTCAATGACTATCAGAGCGTCGAGGGAGGATCCGGACGGGAGTACTTTGACACTGCCAAGTATGATTCGTTCTGGAAGAAGGTTGAAGAGTTGGAAGTACCAATTTACTTGCATCCGAGATACGTGTCGATCAAAGACCTTCAACCTGGATCGCTGTATGGAGACCGACCTCATCTTCAAGGCGCAGCTGTGCAGTTCCACTTGGATCTGTCGTACCATATCTACGCGCTTTGCTCATCTGGTGAGTTGCCCACCATTGGCATCTACCATTTCAGAGACTGACATCACGACAGGAGTTTTTGACAGATTTCCAGGCGCCAAGATCGTCGCCGGGCATTTGGGAGAGAAGTATGAACCTTTTCACTGGCAGTAACCTTTTACTGACGCTGATGGACAGCATCCCTCTGAATCTCTGGAGAGCCAGCCACTGGTACAATAAGCCAAGCAAAAAGGCCACCCGCCCGTCAAAGGAAGACTACAATTATTACTTCAAGCACAATGTCTACATCACGACTTCAGGAAATTTCTTCACTCCAGGCCTGAAGCTCTGCATTGAGACGATTGGTCTCGACAGGTGCATGTACTCTATAGGTAAAGACTCTCAAAATGAAAGCTGTTGCGAAGAAAGGCTAATATCCCGACAGATACGCCGTACGACGACATTGAAGAAGCGCAGGCGTGGTGGAGAACTGTGGACTTGGATGCTGACGCGAAAGAGCAAGTTGGAAGGACTAACGCGATAAAGCTGTTCAAACTTCCGTTGGAGTACTGAGGGCGTGGAGAAGCGGGGATCTTGGGTTTCTCGGGCTATCGCTTCAATGGTTCCGACTCGGCGAGACTTCTCCGGCCTTGTCGGATGGTGCCGAAGGGAAGCTAAGCAGTATCTGTGGGGTATTAAGACAGTATCGTATATCGTTAGATACAATGACACATGAACGTTATAGAAACAGTTAACTGTCAATTATCTCCTCACCCAAAACTGTTCATACTCATCAGAACTTACCATGGCAATCGTTACCAACGCCCCGTCATCCCACCAGGCTGCTGTCTACGACAAACCTGGTGAACTCAGCACCAAGGTGGTAGACATTGAGACTCCTAGCCCATCTGCAGGAGAAGTGTTGGTGAAACTGTAAGTTTCAACGTCTGAACGTGGGTACGAGCTGACAAGAACAGTTCTCATTCTGGCGTCTGCCACTCGGACCTTTCCATCATGAAGAACTCTTGGGGAATGCCCTTTTCGCTTCCCGATAGTAAGCCTTATCCTGAACTGGTTGATGGACTTCTCTGATTCGATTCGTGTAGCTCAAATTGGTGGTCATGAAGGTGTCGGGACAGTTGTTCAGATCGGAGACGGTGCAGATATACACGGCTTCGCGATTGGAGATCGAGTCGGAGTCAAATGGCTAAGGGACATCTGCGGCAGCTGTGGTATGTAACGCCTTCTTCACTTACAGGATTAACTAAAGCCATCCCAAGTCTACTGCATTGCTGGGGAGGATGGCCTCTGTGCCAAGCAGTCTGTGTCTGGCATGTTCAACCCAGGGACATTCCAACAATACCTTACTGTACCAGCTCGATATCTTACACCTATCCCTGACGGCGTGAGCTCTGAAGTAGCTGCACCGATGCTTTGCGCAGGGCTGACCTCGTACGCGGCGTTGCGTAAAGTGACGGCCAGTCCAGGTGACTGGGTTGTTGTTTCGGGGGCTGGAGGAGGTTTGGGGCATCTCGTTACGCAGATAGCTGCAAAAGCCTTCGGGTATCGTGTCATTGGCATCGATCAAGCAGGCAAGGAAGATGTTGTGAAGGAGAGTGGTGCTGAGATCTTTATTGATGCTGCGACGCCCGGTGAAGAACTAGTTTCCCATGTCAAGAATCTCACCGACAACCTCGGCGCCAACGCAGTAGTCGTATGTGCATCCAGCAACGCAGCATACTCCCAAGGCTTGGAGCTACTGAGACCCGGCGGAACATTAGTCGGCGTTGGAATGCCCGGCGGCAAACCCGTCGCAATAGCAAGCGCCATGCCTGGACCTATTGTCCAAAAGCAGCTGAAGATTGCTGGGTCGATATTAGGGAATCGCCAAGATGCGATTGATGTGCTGAACTTGGCTGCGAGGGGGGTGATTACTGTGCACTATCAGACGAGGAGGCTGAGTGAGTTGACGGAGGTCTTTAGGGAGATGGAAAGTGGGAGGCTTGCGGGAAGGGCTGTTTTGGATCTGCAGAGCTAATGTATGATCCGTCTGGGAGCAAAGTTTATTTCTTGTGGAGTCTTCAGCTGGTAGGGAAGCAGCAGAAGATAGAACTCTAGATGAAACCTATCAGAGACATCTCACAGCAATGGAGGAGTGTTGATACAAAGATTGTGTTGGTGGTGTGCACTGCCCAAACTTTGAGTTTAGGTACCTGACTTCTTATCCTTGCATCACGCACCTCACTCGTACACTGCCCAAAGTGTCTTTCTGAAAGTGTTATATCAAGCTGGCTGACCTGACTAGATCAGTGTTACATCCTTGATGAAGTGGTTGGATTGCAGATTACAACAAATATACGCAAGGTTGGGCATAAGATGCTATGTTAAACGGTTTTATCCCCAACCGAGCACTGGTAATAAGGAACTAAGACCGATACATCCCCGGATTAAAGTTCAATCCACAGCTGAAACCAGGGCAGGATCTACCAATACGAGACGAGATCTATTATAAGCGACAGCTCTGCCGTGAGATCTGCCGAGCGCCGGCCGGAAGTACGGACACTGCCGCTTAGTCACACGGGCTCAAGCCGCAAACGAAACACTGATCTGCATTTATCTTCCGCTTATCCTTGTTGACGCCGCGCCTCATGATTACGCATTGTGTTTCTTTCCATGTCGTATCCAGAGCACGTCGATCGAGCTGATAGGCCAGTGGTGAAACGCTTGCTGACGCTGAAGCGTTTAAAATTAGGAAACGCTTGTGAGGCGAGGCTGGTTACTGTTTGTTGGCACAGAAACTGACTCGGTTTCACTGGGGTTTGGGTCTATGTTTTGACTCCAGCCCTTTTTGCTGTGATAGGGGGCTGGGTAGAGGGATTCTGGTGTCGATCTTTAGGGCTCTGATAGATAATAAATATTTGGCTTGGTTCTTGCTTTCTATCAAGTCGATAACTGAGAATTAAACCGTTTTCACATTTACAGAGACTTTATCATGTCGACCTCCAGTTCACAACCTCCAAGTCCTCCTACAACAGCATGCATCGGTCTATCCGCCACAGCCCTTATTGTCTTCGTTATCCTGTTATTCCCAGCGGTATATGTGGCGTATAAACATCGGAAAACTGGCCAGGCATGGTTTCCCCCATTCATTATCTTTTTTATCTTTCGGATCACTTCGGACATTTATTACCTCTCGCGACGTAACGAACCCGACCTTCCGACTGCATACGCTATGATAGCCGCTGCTGCCAGCACCGGAACCTTGTCAGTGACCATTATTGGCATAATCTATGAAGCGTACGTGAACTTGCATGCGGCTAGCATCGACTCTATGTAGAGCTAACATGCTGCTAGTCTGAATCTGCCCCTGTTCCCTTACAAAAGGCAAAGAAACCGGATAGCAGTCATCGCGATGAACATAATCTACAACATCGGCACGATTCTAGCAGCATACGGTGGAATGCGAGACACGACGATGCCGGACAACATTAAGAACGGAGCGGCCGACAAGGCCGGGAACATCATCATGTTCCTTGTGATGGTTGGTACTCTGGGGTGGCTATATCCTGCCGGGAAGCATATCTACTACGCTCGGCAAGATATAAGCTATCGGTCTGCTGAGATATTAATGATGGCCGCTGCTCCTGCCACGGTCCTCCAGTTGATCCGCATGAACTACGACCTCATTTACTCCTTTACGCAAATCGCCATGTTGCATCCTACCACGGGTACCTTTGCCATCCGATTTGTCACTTTCTCCCTACAGCTGGTCATTGTTGGAATGATCATTGTTGCTGGCTGGTTCAGCAAAGATGCTGCAACTATTCGCGCCAGGGTTCTTAAAACAGATAGCACCTCTGAGTTGGTTTGAGGTCTCAGGTCCACGAGGAAGATCATGATCTCGGGAGTGGCATGCCTGACTAAGGAGCTGGCTCCAGTCAGGACAGATGGGTTAAGTCAGTTATCAAGATATCGATAGCAGTAGAGGATAAATGAAATGAAAATTCAATCAAATGACGAATAACCATATCGGGATTTTCATAAACCAACGTTCAATTTGGAGAAAAAAATAAACTTTAGGCAGAGCAGACTTAGTTCTTAGACCATCGTATTCCTCTCTTGTTTTCGCGACGCCGGTCTTTCATCTGGTGGGTACGGCTCCTCTAACTTGTCAAATACAGTATCGCCCGGCGTCCGTGAGCACCGGCGGCGCCATCCGACTATGTGGGTCATAGCCAGGCACCCGCAAGATAAACATGGTCCAAACACCGGCTCAGAAAGTTCAAATAGAGAGGATCTTACTCACAAAAAGAATTAAGAAAAGCATTCAACTCTCCCAATATACTCCCAAACATCATGCCACAGACAGAACTCACACAGCAGCTGGACCTCAAGTCTTTGGAGGACGCCATTGCCCGTCTGAGACTGGACATAAACCAATACATGGACCACTCCCCAGAAGTACCTTTCATGCAGCCTATGCCGCCAAAGGAAAGTTCGGAGAAGCCTACACCCAGTCCCTTGGAAGATGCCTTGTTGCATCTGAGGTTGAACTGGCCAAACGCATATGGGAAGCTCTATCTAGAAATAGCTCTTCTGCAAGCCCTCAAAGAATCGCGCCTCGACATCGTTGAGGAACTCATGGAAAAGGCTATTCGCGCGAAACTCTGGGACGGTGACGAACAGACATCACTATTACAGGCAACCGAGCTCGGGTTTGAGGAGATAGTAGCAAGCCGTTTACAACAGGACGTTTCAATGAACAAACAGGATGAGAAGGGAGAAACACTGCTTTTCCGGGCTTCTCTCGCGGGAAACGTCAAGATCATGTCGCTTTTACTTGCTAGTGGAGCAGATATTGAGTTGGCCGATGAGGAGGGATGGACTCCTTTGATGGTCGCGGCCGAACGGGGTTATGAAGAAGCTGTGGCTCTGCTGCTGAAGCACGGAGCTAGCCCATATGCGAGGGATAACAATGAGTTTACGGCGCTTTTGCATGCGGCTATGATAGGATATCTTGGCATCGTGGAACGCCTTCTAGATGCCGGCGCGGACCCGAATGCACAAGACGAGGCGGAGAGCTTGACTGCGATAAGTTGGGCCGCGGAGAGTGGTCATGTAGATATTGTCAAGTTGCTGCTTGAGCGAGGGGCGGGTCCCAACTTGGATGATCGCGTTCTTCTGTCTACGCTGAGCGGGTGTGAACCAGACGATTTCGAGGATAGCGATGTACTGATAGAATTGCTCATCAAGCACGGCGCGGATGTGTTCATGGATGGCTGGTCAGATGAGCGGCCGCTTGTCATCGCTGCCAGGCGGGGCCGTTGCAGTACTGTCGACATGTTTCTGGAGGCAAGCTACTCATCAGGGACTGTCCGACAAGAGCATATATGGAATGCCATTACAGTCGCTGCTGAGGAAGAGGAGGGTGTCATCCTGGCGAGCTTGATGAAGCATTATGAAATGAATGAGACAGAGAAACAAAGCAGATGGGAATGGGTACAAAAGTCTCAGTTTGGTGACTCGTTGGAGCTGTTGAGACCCTACTTTGAGCCTGACGCAGCAAGCTAACAGTTGAGATTTGTGGCTGTGAGTTTATTCCGGCAGAGAGAACCTAGAACCTAGCAACAAGCGAACATGGCGGCAACTAGTCTAGTCCAGTACCTAACCCAATCGATCCGAAGATGTTTTCACACTGGAGTCAACCTGACTTAGGCTGGTGTCCTCTTGTGATTTAAGACCACCTGTCTCACACTGAGTGTCGCCCTGGTCTGTACTCGCTGCCCATTTCTTGTTTGCCTTCGCCGCCTCGGGGTTTGCCCTTAGTGCCAAGCCGTTCAATTCGAAGCTCAATATAGCCCCAGTACATATAGCCGCGAATATAAAGGCGTAGATGACTGGTAGAGAGTCCCCTAAGGGTATGAGAACAATGCTGCCAATAAGAACAGTGCCAGTGATGATATGAAGTCCGGCAACCAGTCGGACAGTGGGTCCAAGAAGACGCGGCAGGGTTCTTGGACGGTCTGAAGGTCATCTCGAGATATGTCAGAGGAAGAGCCACTTCAATCCAGCCTCGACTCAGACTGATCACCCACTTTTGACAACAATAGTATTGCGAGATTGTTTTACATCTCGAGCATTATGAACATTAGAATAGATTGACGAGCTGCTCAAACTCTCAAGGTGATATATTCACTATCAGGTTAAGGACAATAACTACTCATTCATCCCCGAAAGGATAATATCTGACACGACTGGCTTGCTTTCCAAACAAAAAACCCAATTGGGCCGCCTGACAGGGCCGAGTCACTGTCACTGGCCGTCAGAGCGAGTATTTGTATTCCGATATCCTCGTACGATTTCCTCTCAGAGCTTTCCGTATATTTGACCAAAACCGGTTACCAGGCCACTTTATGAGGCTGCTCATCAGAGAAGCTACTGTGCGTGCCGCATGACAGCGCGGACACCCACAACCATGGACCAACAACACTGCGTAGTCTACGTTGCCAAGAAGAATGGGGGCGGTGCGCGTGTGCATTGATTGCACCCCCGCCAATCAAGTAGATAACTGAGGATTTCGTTTGGCTGCTGCCGCCGGAGCCTGAATAGGCAGGTAGTATAGATGCGCCCAGCTCTAATGTGTGAAGTGGCTGGACGACATGCCTGTTTGCAAGACTCATCTCTCGGTGGTGCGATGCACTTGACCTTAATTTGCGTCTATAAGAAGGCCCCCATCCCATTATCTACCTCGAGTATTGTTTTGTCACTCATCGCCACACCACCTTCTATTACGCCCAGTCTCCCACTCTCAATCCCACCGCTGCCCTCGTGCCAATCGTCCCCAAACCTTGTAAGTTCATCCGGCAACGAACGTCGATGGGTCGGTCCGCTAATGTCGCTTGGTTTCTTGGGCGGATAGATAAAATGCAGCTCTCGTATGCCCTTCTCCTGGTCGCCGCTTCCAGCTCTGTCCTGGCTAGACGTCTTGTGATCACACCCGTCAAGTTGTTCTCTGGCAACGACGTGTATATCTACTCCAATGATGGAACCGAGCACGCAATCAAGGACTTTAGGCCTATTGACGGCTGCAAGTATAACCGGGGGTCGATCGGGGAGTGCTGTGTGGATATACCTAATAAAAGGGCACACTTCAAGTACAAGGGACAGTCGACGAAGTACTGCTTTAAGTACCATAGCACGACTGGGACTGGAAAGGACACGAGGTTCATTTACGGCGAGGCCGGGTGCTCCTGGTAGATAGTACCTGGCGAATCATGGCGATGCTGTCGACGGTGGTGCTTCTTGGCTGTGCTGTTGCCAACGTCGCTATCCGGTGCTTCATCAAGGCGCCAGACTTCCTCAACAGCGTCACCAGGATGACGAGGGACTCGCCGTATATTCAGGTCAATCCACCGGGCGGGAGTGGCGTCAGTAGTTGCGATAGGATACTGGAGGTGAAGGACGTGAAGGTTCGAATTTGTGCTGTGAGGCCTGGATCAGAGGTTGGGAGGATTGCCTTGACGACTAATATAGATAGCCCTAAGCTGGATTGGAGGAGGATGTACTCGTAAGCTCCAGACCAAGATAGAGGCAAGCAGTCCAAAGTTCGTCAAGAAGTACCAAGTTATAATTGAACTCGAATGATGAAAGGGATGTTGATGTGCTTACAAAAAGCTTTCCGGAGTAGAGCTCTTTGTTGCTTACAGAGCAGCTCTTCTCAAAGTTGTAGTCCAACTTGGTGAATCGCGTGCAATTGCCGCTACTTTATGCCGAGATAAAGCTTCCCCGCGTTTTTGACCATTCCCAAAGCGATAGGCGGTTTTGCTTGCGGCGCTGTTAGCCAAAATGAAGGAAACCTCGTGAGATAAACCCCAGGTGCGGGGAAGCCCTGGTCAGTTGATAAGGGGCTCAATTAAGCCTAACGGATTAGCCAATGTACGTTGCAGTTCAGTTCATCACCCCCGCAAACTGGTGGCGATCTGGAGTCTGGGGTAGTGGGGACCCCGGCGAACCTCTTCTCTCCCAAGTCACGACAGTTCTTGACAGCATTTACCTTTGCTCACTGTCTTGTAGCTAGGCTGCGATACCGTAAGACACTATGTCGACGCGAAGCTCGAAAGTCACAAAGAAATCGAGGCTGAGTCGGACAGCCATCAGCTGTGATCGCTGCAAGTCAAGGAAGACAAAGGTAAGCATTGCCAGGCCTATCACAAATGCGTGCATCTTACTAACCCCTTCTCAAGTGTAACAAACCTGGTAGGAATACTCAATGAATGAAGAGAAAAGGAACTGACCCTGAATGGAGATGCCGATGGCCCATGCGATTACTGCCGCAGCATCGATGAGGTCTGCTCAGTGGACATGGAGAAACGGCGGCAAAAGCCCTTCTACTTCGTGTCCGAGGAGGAATACCGCCTACTACGCGAGCTTTGCAGTAAATGCTTCCCAGATGAAGAGTTGACGATACCGAATCTGAGACGATTGATTGACGAAAACCAAAAGCCAACGTTCAAGACACAGACAGAGATCGCAACGCCTACGATGTCGCTGATTGAAGTTTCGGCAGACGCACCCCTCCTGGATTGTGGAGATAGACCAATCGATCAAGGACAGGTTTTGTTGGATGCTGTAGAGGAGACTCAAGCTCAGGAAGAAGAAATCTTATTGCCAGAGATTGTCAATCTTCATCAAGACCTGGGTTGTCTTCTAGCCGACACTCATGGGGAGTATCGTAAGCTCCCTCGTCACATATGAGCGATAACCGTCTCTAACATATACAGGCTACATGGGAGCCGAGTCAGGTGTCAGTTTCAACAGCGCCGTGAGGTCGTGGATGCTCAGAATGGGTGCAGGGACGAGAAGCAAGGAGAAGGACAAGGACAAGATACCGGGCATGCTGAAAGTTAGTCCACCATCAGTCAAATCTCCATTGACGGATGCAGCATCGTCACCTGGGAATCCATGCCAGTTTCCGTCGCAGGATCTACTATCTGCTTGCGCAGCTCGCTTCTTTGAGCAGGTTCATTGTTTGTACTGGATATACTCTGCCGAATCGTTTTACACCCGGCTTGAGACGACGTACTCTGGAGATACCGGACAACTCACCGCTTCTTGGCTTTGCTCACTTCATGGGATTGTGGCTCTGTGCGCTTCATGCGAGCCGTCGCCCAACGGTTTGGTCAACGGACAGCGGGCGCATGACTCGCTGGAGATGGCCAAGTCTCTTGTGACGAGAGTTTGCGATGAAGCAGATCTGGACAGTATCAGGGCATTGATAGTCTTGGTAACTATGCTGCCTGCCTTTATATAATTTGTGCTAATAATAGTTCTGCAGTCTTTGGCATTCCAGTCCAATGGTTTCACAAACTCAGCATACCTTCACATCGGTCTCGCAGTTCGCATCGCCTTCTCTCTCGGTCTCCATCTCGACAAATACTCCACCAAGAGCGGCGTGGTAAGTCAAGCGCATGCCAGACGTCTTTGGTGGACGTTGTATCTAGTTGATCAAGATCTCTCTCTCGCATTAGGAAAGCCAAGCATGAATAGTCCGCCCAACGAGACCTCTTGGAACCCGCCATTACCTTCGGAATTCGTATGTACTCAGTTTGGATGAGCTTGCTGGGTCTTTCTAACACGTGTCAGGTTGTCAGCCCGGGCTCACACACGCCGAACGGATATCTTGAGCAGTGTATCCGTCTTGCTCAAATAACACAGAGTATACGGCAGAATCTCTATGATGGACCTCTTCACGGTGGACGAAAGCTATCGAGGGCTCATTTCAACGATTCTATTAGTGCACTACAAGACTGGCTAGACCATGTACCACCGCATCTCCATCTATCACCCTCGGTGTCATTGTCCTACAGGCGGTCCATATCGCTTCTCCACCTTCGCTACTGGAGCACCATGATGCTCGTCACCAAACCCTTCCTTCTATGCAATCTGTTACAAGGCATTGAGCATGTTGAGGCTGTCAAGCAACCGATATTCGCAACCCTCGCAAAGACCTGTGTCTCTGCCGCCGAGTCATCATTCGAGATCCTGGAAAGCATGGTTCTTCATAAAGTAGCTTCCAGCCTGGTCATGGCCGATTATCTCTTCGCCTTACAAGCACTACAAGTCATCGTTGCTGCTTGCGGGCTATATCACATGGACGGACATCAGGCTCGTGCAAAGCAATGTCTGCGAATATTACTGGCTATCAGCGTATCTGGCTACCCCAAGCATCTCATTCCGGAGACACTATTCCAGCTGCAGCAGTGTGGGCTAGCTGAAGGTGTTGAAGAAACATCAAATATCGCATTACAACCATCCGAACCTCTAGGATATCCCCAGATGGTGACCGAACCTCTGCAACGGTACGTACTAGCTATCAAACTTCCATCAAGCTTTACTAATGGGTGCACAGGATTTCCCTCGATCAAAGCACGGATCAGTTGGCGATGACGTGGTTGAACGAGCTGGACATGGCAGATATCGTTATCGACAATGGATTTCTGGATAATCTGATGGACATCTCTTCAATCTTCCCTTTTGGCTCATCCTAACGATGATCACGCTTGGCGTACTGTCTTCCAAGAATAATTATTGTACTATCACTACCTATCTCTGCTGTAGACCTTGCAATAAAACTCCCTAATCTTGACAAACCAAACATTCTCTGTCTCGTACTCGGGCTCGCCAGACACTGTGTCTGGAGCAAAGTCAAACTGTCGAACTATTTGCGGCACAGCTTTCGAAAGCTCCATGAGGCTGATGTTCTTGCCCAAACATGTACGAGATCCCTGCCCGAACTGTTGAAGTGAAGTGTTAGGATATGTCACTGCAGGATGGCGTCGATTGTTACTCACTGTCATGAAGTACGATTCGCGTTCTTTGACCAGCTCAGGGTAATCGAGCCATCTTTCGGGTCGGAATAGGTGGGCATCATGGCCAAATACCTTTGTGTTGGCATGGGCTACCCAAGCATTGATGCCAACGACGGTCTATCGAAGTCAGTTCAAACAGCCGAATCTATGTACATGAAGAAGTACATACTCCTGGAGGAAAGTATTGTCCTGCCAAAGTTGCACCATCTGGCGGAACGACCCGGCCGAGGCTAAGCCCTGTAGCAGGATGCATTCGTAGGCCTTCCTTGATCACAGCCTGTAGATAGGGGAGCTTATTGGCTTCAGCGAATGTGATTGGGTCAGATACAGTACCTCGACTCTCGTGGTCCTGTATCTCGGCTCTGAGTTGCTGAAGAACTCTGGGGTACTTGATCAAGTTGAAGATGATTGAAGTCAAGCTGATTGACGTGGTGTCAGACCCAGCGCCAATGTTCATGTTGCACACAGAACTGATGTCAGCGTCGGTGATCTTCTCTGGATCCTGGGCCTGGAGGCGTAGGAACTTGGTGACAAAGTCCTCTGCTGCATTACCATCGGCTTCTTCATCTGTCTTGACCTTCTCGCGCTTTTCTTCGAGCTGTGCGTTGGCAAACTCTCTGACGTGAGTCAGACCAGATACGGTCTTTGAACGCATCTGTCTGCGAAAGAGAGTCTTGTGCCACTCTGGGAACACCCCGATATTGGCGCAGTAAACGAGATACTGGCTCAACGACGACATGATCCCTTGTATATCCTCGCCGGAGTCTAAGAAGCCGACTCGTTTGCCGAGCTACCATACTTAGTCACTTGTATCAGGGCTAGTAACAGCTGTGTTTCTTACCGTCATCATGCCTATTACATCAAAGGCATAACATTGCATCCAGTGCGATATCTCCACCGAGGCACCAGACCGAGAAAACTCTTCCAATCGTTGCCGAAGAACTGCGGAGCATTTATCGATAAAAGGCTCAAGTTGTACCAAGTTGGTCATCGAGTAAGCTGCCGCGACCTTGCGTCTGGCTTGGGCATGGATATGCGGATTCGGCTCGACGAAGATGTTGGGGAGTGGGCTGATGGGATTGCCGCTGGCATAATACCATGGAGACTACTCAAGGCGGTCAGCTGAGCTTCTAATAGTATCATGTCCCTTGTCTCAGACCTTTGTAAAGCCTCGACCACTACCATAGATGATCTTGGCCGCCGCAGGATCGTCGATGCTGTACTCGTTGGGTGCTATGCGGACAACGGGCCCTGATCTAGCTGTCAGATTGAGTTGACACATGCAAGGGACTTATTTACCATATTTCTTGTGGAGCTCGATACTCGTCTTGGGGTATGTCCCATAGTAAGCTTGCTTGAGGAGCCATAGTCTCGTGAATCTTGCAAGAAATGGTCCAGGGACTCGTTTCAAAGGGGAACGAATGAACTTGACAAGGGTCAAAATGACCCATCCCAAAGTCAAACAAAACGCCAGCAAAACATAAAGCGAGAATGGTTTCATTGTTGGAAAGTATCAAGTATTGATGATTATCGTCAATTGTATCAAGTAACCAGGGTCAAACATGATATGACCATTCCATCGGCATTCCTCCCTCTCATGTTGCTTGGCATATTCCATCCCAGCGGCAACGGGGCGTACCACGAATCAGCGTAACATTAGCCGATCGCTTCCCACCATTCGGGGGCTCTCTGCCGATCAGTTCCCCGTGGCTGTCTCTTACCTCTTCCCCGCGTCATCTACCCTTGTCCCGCGAAATGATGTGGCTGGCTGATGCACTTCGGAGCCATACCCCCGACGACCAAGAAGCCGAGATCACGAGTCCCAGCCCCTCATTCGATTTCGGAATGAAGATGCCTGGGCATCACCCTGCTTATCGCTATTCAAGCCACCGAATACTCGTTTCGGTAGTGAATGCAACCAAGTATTTGGCAATACCGTCCTACGAGACGATAAGCGTGTGATCTCCTATAGATCCGATGCGGTAGACATGACCATCCCATGGGAAGAAAGTCAAACAGCTGCACGGCCTTCTGCTCATGGATCTGGTGACAATGAACGTGTTCTCTATGAATGCTATCATTACGGAAACGGGATTCAATTTAGCAGTCATTGCATCAGACATGTGATTGCACAAATACTGCGATTGAGTGTAATATTGTCCACTACTATAGCCACATGTACACAGCGCATGCCTATCAAACAGTCCAGTCATCAATGACCCTCGCAGGCGGAGCACTACTCGCCGGCTCCCTCCACTTAGGCGCCTGCAAATCCTCATCCGCCACCTGCTTCCCCGTAACAGGATGCACATAATGAAACGGCACAACCCTAGTATCAGGCCACAAATCACCTCCATCCCAAAGCTCATCCGGCCCCTGCGGATTCGCCGGATACGTCTCCTTAAACAAGGGCACAAACTTATCAGCATCCTGCCAGCCCTTCTCAACACTCCCATGCCAGAAGGGGTGATACCGCAGACGGAAGATTTTCCACACACCGTCTTCTTTGATGTACTCGTTTTCGTAGACGCCGCCCTCCCACCATTGACGCTGGCCGCCCGGGTACTCGGGGTTGAGGGTCTTGTGGGTGCCGGCGCTCATGAGGGTTCTGCCACGGTATTTTGCGGTGTTTGTGCCCGGCTGGAAGTCGACGACGTCTTGGCCGATGAAGTGATCTAGAAGCCAGCCGTGAATGGGACCATTGCGGCCGCCGACGAAGTAATTGGACCAGCGGTCGATGAAGAGCCGACGGATGGAGTCTTTGCCTCTGAACCGTCCGTTGAGGAACTGCACGTATGCATCTGGTGAGTTTGAGAACAGATCCACCACCTTATCGTGTTAGTCATACGGAAGCTGGGGTCACATTGGTTGGAGTCGGTGCATACCTCTTTGTAAAGACATTTGTCCAGGTAATATCCGTAGATATGCTGCAGTTTTCGCACATCCGCCTCAGCTGTAACATATAAGGTTAGTCAAAGCAATGACTCAAGAGGATAATTGTTACCTGTGAGCTTTTCGATCTTGGCTTCCATAGCCTGAAGCTGTTTCATGACATTTTCGGTATCCATGCTGCCAGTCATTTCGCTACTCTAGCGACGTGCCAAGTTGGTATGCTGAAGAACAGGGAACTGAATGTACAGTAAACAATAGCACTCTACTGAGAGGTACCTTCTGAAGCCCATTGGATCTCCAGGAGGTCTTATACCTGTAGACTAGCTACATCGGGAGTGGCTGTCAGCCTCCACTGAGGGGGTCCTCGACGCTTCGGCTCTTAAGTTCTGTCGGATGCATACCGCCGATGCCACCAAATTCACCGCTAGCCCTTGTAAAGCTGGGCAATGCACCTCTAAAGCCAAGCCAAATTTTGTTATCGCGCCGAGTCTTAGATCGCGGGGTAGAGATCTGGGGAAGCGGAGCGACGCGTCTTACAGGGCCTAGAACGTGCAGCGTTGGTGATAAAAGGATATATCGCTGATCCTTCCTCTCCACTTCTGATGCAAGGACAAGCTCGCAGATGCAAAGTCCTCTCTTTGATTGCACATCTTCATCTGTTCTCTAAGAAATCACCATCGACATGGAGGCGCAACAGGTATCTGCAAGAGGTCAGCTCAATTCGCTATGGAGCGAGAAGCGGTTGATCGCCATCTGTTTCTTTATCGCCTTGGCTCAGTTCCAGTATGGATTTGATTCAGCTGCTGTCTCTGGCTTCCAATCTATGCCAGGCTTTCTCATTGTCTTTGGTTATGCTGATGTGAGTATTCTCCCGCCAATCCTCTACATGAATTTCTCTGACCGTTTCTCTGAACAGCCCACGAACCCAATCGGCTACAACATCACCACCAAAGTCCAAACCCTCCTCCAGAGTCTCATCAGTCTCGGTGCCCTCGCAGCATGTATCCTCATCTTCAATTTCGGCCGTTTCATCAGCCCTCGAGTCGGGCTCTGGATTGCATCGCTTTTCGGCGTAGTCTCAGTTGCTGCACAGATGGGAAGCACGCACCTCGCCGCCTTATACTTTGGTCGTGTCATGCTTGGCTTCTCCAACGGCTTCTACAGTACCTTTTCGGCTATCTATATCGGAGAGTCGACACCAGCGTATCTCCGAGGTGCGGCTATTGGCTTGGTGGTCATGCAGATTAATATCGGTGCTCTTGTCGGTATTGCTGTCGACAACGGAACTCAGACCATGCTCAGTCGACTGTCATACCAGATCCCTCTTGCGGTCATGTTTGTCGTTCCAGTCATGATGTCAGTGGGACTCATATTCCTACCAGAGACTCCTCGATATTACATCTCCAAGGGTCAGGACGACAAGGCCGAGGCCGCGATTCGAAAGCTACGGGGTATAACCGATGATGAGAGAATTCGCGAGGACATTATGATTATGAGAAATGCGTGGTTGGAAGAGACTGAGTTGCGTTCTACTACTCGGCTGCTTGACGCTTTCCGTGGCACCGACTTGCGACGCACCCTCCTTAGCATTGCGACAGCTGTTGGTCAGGCTAGCACTGGCATCTACTTCATCTCAGCCTTCTCAGTCTACTTCTTTGTTCAGGCTCGAATTGGTTCGCCTTTCAAGTGGGTCATGGTGTCCCTCGCCATCGCCCTCACGGGAAATATGCTCTCTTTCCCCGCCATACGCTTCTTCAACCGTCGGCATCTGCTCCTTGGCACATCTCTCCTCAACGGAGGCTTGATGTTGGGTATGGGAATTGCCTACACTGTTTCTCCTGTGGGCTCTCCAACTGTTGGAAAGGTTCTTGTCGGGTTGAGCATTGTCTTTACCTGGGTATACGGTATCGGCCAAGGTCCTGTACTATGGGCCCTGCAGACTGAGATACCCTCGCAGCGACTTCGAGCCCAGACTGTTGGTTTCTCACAAGGTACAAGCTTCTTGGCTTCATGGTTGTGCTCTTATTGTACGCCGTACTTCATCAACCCCGAGTCTCTCAACTGGGGCCCCAAGTATTGTTACATCTGGGCTGGCAGCAATTTTGTCCTGGCTATCTTCACATATTTCTTCATTCCGGAAACTAAGGGCCGAAGCTTGGAGCAGCTGGATGAGCTGTTTGAGAAGAGGATCTCTGCATGGAAGTTCAAGCGTTATGTCACCGATCTGCAGCAGGCTGATACAGATAATTACGTTGGTCGAATGGACGCGAATGAGAAGGCGGGTATAGTTCAGGTGGAACATAAGGAGAACTAGTGGACAGGTACCTCTCGATAAGCTAAAGTAGATATCTTAATGTCTCTTAGTAATGTCATTAACTTTGCAAAGTTTGAAGCCAGCTTGCACTATCTTTCACTGCCATACTGAGTTCTCACCATTAACGTAACCCAGGCATTTAAACTTAAACAATGCCACTAACTATTATTCCTATACTGATTTCCGTATTATCCTAGTGTCATTACCTCGATATCTGGCATAACAACAGTGCAGTCTCAAAGGTTTTGTGTAATCCCAGGTTGGATGCTCTCTAGTATAGCCATGAGTTCCTTATGCACACGTGCCTGTGTCTCTGCACCCTCCTTACTTCTAACAAAGGTGCTCGGTTCTCTAACCCTGCACTCACTCATATACTTTCCGTGGCTTTCATCTCCAGCAGCAGCACTATGTACAAGCGTTCGCGACCCTTCTTCCGTCTTGCGTGCAACGAGTGTTTTGGCGATGGAAAGAAGGTAGCGAGGGAGTCCCTGGTGTCGAGTTAGTGTCCATTGATTCCAGAAGGCAGCTTGAATCATACCTTTACATCCTTGTCCAGCTCCGACTCGCATAGCCCGGGGTGCACGTTATTCAAGATAATTGGCTGCGCGCTATGGGGACCGTCTTTCATTGCTGCAGCGATTGAACGCACAAGCATCACCACGAGTAACTTCGATACATTGTATCGATCATTGAGCCATTCTGGTCTGTTCTCGTTCAAAGCATCAAAGATTGAAGGCTCAAATCTTTCTCGAAATTTCGCCTATGCGTTGTCAGAAGTGCCTCCTTGAAGCAGGCGGTCGAGCGAAAAGGAGAACCCACGTTGTAATGAACTGCAGAGCTAGTAATGACAAGCCTTGGTACTCGCCTGGTCTTTTCGTATGACCTTCGAAGGATTGGAAACAGATTCAATGCCAGGAGAAATGTTCCGATGACATTGACTTTAATGGTGATCTCAATCCCCTCACTCTCTTCATAGGTATTCCTCAAAATGCCGGCGTTTTCCACCACGACATCGAGCCTTTCGAGTGTATTGCATCTTGAAGCAAAGGACTTGATTGAGTCATACTTATCCATTTCCAGTTGCCATACCTGCACAACGTTCTTTCGCTTCGTGGAAGCCTCAATCGAGGCTTTCGCTGCTTCGCCTCTTTCTAACGACCTGACCGCGAGAATGACAATGTCTGCATCAAGTCGCACAAAATGCCTGGCGGCTTCCAGGCCCAAACCAGTGTTTGACCCTGTAACGATAATGGTCTGGCCTTGGAATGACGTGGTGGGAATAGGAATGTGTTCTAGCTGTCCGCGGAAGGCGTCCATGACTGATGTAACAGCGATTGTTAATAGGACCGAATAGAGGGGGGAAATGTTTAAAGGGCTTTGTTTACGGCTCTCCTGTGTTTTGCGGTATAATCTCAAGCAATGGATTACTCGTCTTTATATATTTAAAGAATTGTAACCGGAATGCTAAGTAACCCGAACCACCGAATTAACATCCTATGAGGCTCGGGGACTAGCCTAGACAGCGATGGTCGCTGCAGCTGGTTTCAATTTCTGATTACAAATGCCATCAAAAGACCGGGCTCAACACATAAGGAGTCCAGACTTCAGCCTTGCGAATGGAGTAACATTGACAATACGTTCGCGACGAGATAGGAGACGGAGTTTGCACGCGTGTTATTATGCAATTATACTTGGTCCTAGAACAGAGTTTAAGGCTAGCTCTTTGTGGTAAGTTCTTGAGTTTTTATCTCCCGACACGGCATGATATTTGCCCCGTCGGCAGAATTCATGCAATTCTCCCTTCGTGAGAGTTTTTTATCAATGGACTAAGTCATCGGTAGTCAAGGGAATATGGGCCGTGCACGTCGTTGACAACTTCCGTCAAAAGATCGCCATAGCATTTGCCAAGCTTGCAACACCCCCAGGACTATTCAGTGGCGTGCTGACAAAGAAGAAGGACCACCGTTTCTTCTGCATACATTGTACAGACAGAGCCTAGAACAACTCAGTACGTCTCTCTTTGTGTCGTTGATTAACGCTGGCTGCTTACCTCGAGATCAAACATTTCACCGATTGGGACGCCCCAACAAGCAAGTAGATATTCATGCTGTCAAGTGTCAGTCAGATGATTAGGTTGCTAATCGAGGCTTCTTACAAGATGCCACTTTTGGGTTGTGGGCCAGCACTCAAATGAAGGTGCATCACTGGCCACAGCACTGAAATATCTACGACATGATGTCAGTAGTTACCTTCTGTCTCAATTTAGAATACAAGTCACCTATCATGAAGCCAAGTCTTCATCTATTCCGTCTGCGCAAGGCCTGTTAGGTTAGGCTTGTGGGTGCCCGCTTCCACGAGCCTCTCGGGAGCCGATTTCTCGTACTTGTAGTAGGTAGCTGTGTAGCCACTCCGGACCAGAAGAATGTCTCCGACCTGAAACTCGACGTTCTGATAGGCTGCTACAGCTTTCAGCTCATCCAGGTGGATCGCATGAGAGGTAAAGGCATCGTATGGTTCATTCTTGACTTCCGCCTTCCAGCGATAGTAGTCCAGTAGTACGCCCCTTCCAACAATCCCATGGTCAGACCATGCCTGCATACCGCATCGGGTACCTATCCAAGGAGTAAACAGTCAATTGATGCTGTGATCGGCATGTTTGACGTGATGCGGTTTCAGGGGTGATGCATACCCGACATGACCTCCTCTGGGGTCAGGTTGTTATAAAGCACACCATGGCTGAGGTGCCCGAAATGACGAAAGCCATCCCATTGGCTACCGGATTGCACGTTCATTTCAATCCAATCATCAAGTACCATGTGGCCGTCTGGATGGTTCGCAAGCTTGTATTTGCAGGGATCACGACAGAACGCGGGCTTAGCAGGGAGAGTAATGGGCCAGCTTTCAGGTACCACTAATTAGCCAGTGCGTTTTTTTTCCTCTTGCTTCTTCTTTCCCTTGTGTTGCGGCGGAGGATGGGTATAGGTTCATTCTAACTTACTTTAGAGAGACACATTGACCATCAAGGATTTCTGTGCTTTTGGCAGAGAGTATTCTTTCTGGTGTCAAGAGGTTAAGTCGACCAAGCTGCGGTTATCTGGTCATTAAAATACATCGAGAATTATGCCAGTCATCGTGCCTACTTACCTCATCGTCCTGGCCCCAAATCCAAGCTACTTCCAAAGGAACGTTGCGGTCCTTGTTTAACGCCTTGACTTTCTCCAGGGTAGGAAGAGTATCCACAGATCTCCCTATAGTAAGGCTCATGATTTAGAGAAGAGATGCGTGTTTATGGTGACTCTTGGAGCAGATGAAAATAAATTACTTAAGGAATACGGAGTAAGCCTTGAATAATATCGACTGAGATCAATAATGACATACCTTCTGGAGATAGGCAATATATTTAGCTGACAACAGTAGCAATCCTTTTGGCTTTCACACGTCCCTCATCTTCTTCCTTTTGCCCTTGTTTGGCCAATCGCGACGTGAAAAGGTACGTATTGCCATTGATGAGCAAGCTTGCAAGAGCCCCAGATCAGCGTTCCGACGGATGACAACTGAACATCCACCGGATCATACAAAAAATGACTTTTGAGCCTAGGCTGTAAACAGTATAAACTGGAGTGGGGCGTACGTTCGATCTCCCATTTCCGCCAGAGTCCATTCCCCGTACTTTTCGATCACAGCCTGTTCACCACCCTCTCGCGCAACGTATTCGTCCCTCTTCTTGTTGATGCGGTTCAGGAAGAACATCATGCTGCCGGCAGCCACGATAGCGCAAAATATGAATCCCAGGGAGATGCCATAACCGAGACGATAAGCAGGACGCTCCCGAGCGAGGTAGATGCTGGAACCCACAAAGCCACCCAGGTTTCCAAGCGCTATAAGATGGTTAGTATAGACATTGAATTTGGGTCAGGATTTGGACACGACTCACATACTTGGAGACCAATGGAAATGGCCCTTTTGTAAGGCCCTGCAGTGTTGTTTGCAAGCCAGGCCACTACGCCTGGGAAAGCAGGGTAGAACCCGCAGCATGCGATGAAGCACCCGGCATAAGTGACGCCACCAAGATCCGGGCGGTCTGACGTGGCGATGGCGATGGCAAAGCCGATGAGTGCCGTGGTCAGGCCAGAGATGACAAAGAATCCTCGCCGTTGGGTCTTGTCGGAGAAGTGCGCAGCCACAATGGCCAGACAGCTAGCCACTACATATGGCGGGACGGTCATCAGCTGAGCAATTCTCGCTTTGTATCCCTGTGACAAGCTAGTGAGCGGTTGTTTTGACTTGAGGGGGCAATAAGCCTAGGACTTACGAGACCAGTGATTATACTGGGCAAGCCAAAGACTATACCGTAGGTCGAGACGGAAATGCCCAGGTAGAAAATCCAGTTCAGGTAAACCTGCTCAGTATTAGAGATATCGGGTTCGATTTCCAGCAACGCAGATCTCTCTTACCTGCCAGTCTGTGAGGGCGCTCTTGACATAAGTCTTCCTAGATCCCTCCTCTTGTTGAGCCAAGCCGCTATTATTGCCATCGTAGGCGAGACGTGCGGTAATGAAGCGCTTCTCTTCTTCAGTGAGCCACGACGCATCCTCTGGGGTGTTCCAGATGACAAAGTATGCAGTGACGCCACCAAGCACTGTCAAGAGACCTTCGATGATAAACACCCACTTCCAGCCAGCCAGTCCACCTACACCGTCCATTAGTGAAATGACGTATGCCAGTAGCCCTGAGAATGCACCACTATTGTCGCCCGGTCAGCCACGTTTGATGATTTTACATAACGAGGGGTTTGCTTACGCCAAAGAGGCAGATGCGTAGAATAGTGCTGTTCGATATTGCGCCTTACGCCTGGGGTACCAGCTGGTAACGTAGTATGCGCAAGCGGGAAATATGCCTGACTCTGGGATTCCGAGCATGAATCGTGTAGCCAGCAGGCCCTCCCAGTTGTGGATCAGACCTGTACTCCGTCAGCGTTGCTCTTGTCGCGACTACCTAGGAACTTGCTAACCCATCAGTGTCATGGTGATGCCCCAAGAGATAGTAATGAGCGTGACTTTATAAGGGTCAGCTCGGGTTTCATTGCTTCGTTGTTGGGGATGGCGTACTCCACACTTTGGGCTTGAACCTTTTGAGAAGCACATTGGAAGGGATCTCAAAGGTACAGTAGGAGATGAAGAAAATGGTCAGTGCGAGATTGTATTTCTTGTCGGAGAGGTTCAAGTCCTCTTCCATTCCGAGGATTTTAGCATTGCCAATGTTTCCTCTAGATGCGACTTAGCTTCTGGTAAGTAACCGGGGCCTCAAGGAAATCTTTCATACCTGTCAATGTAGGCGAATAGATAAAGAGCGGTGAGCTGAGAATGACGATTATCAGACGAGATAAGAGCAGATTAGGAATGGATGTATCAATTTGCACTAACAATCGGAATCAGGTGACGATCCATTTTGCGAGTCAACTTTTTCTCTCTCTCGCCCTTGAAGCGAGCAAAGAGGTCCGCAATCTCCGGAGGCAAAGACGAAGTCCCGGCGCTGAGACCATCGGGCTTCTCAAAGTGCTCTGCTTCAGAAGGATTTTTCATTTCGGCAAGAGAAGTCATGCTGAAGAGTTTCAATCGGGCAAGATCTCTTTATTGACAAGGTGCAACACCGAAATTGAGTTGAGATATAAATGAACTTGGAAACGACAGCATTTATCCTCTTTATAATGATCTGAGAGGCGCTACGCAGCCAAGACATTCTCGTCATGATTCTATGGACGCAGAGTCACGGACACTGATCGAAATGGTGCTGCGCTTGGTGGCTTGCTTAGTCCCAAGGCCGTCCTTGGGCGATTGCACATACATTCGGATCAAAGGACCTTGCGACTAACCTGGCATGCATGGGGTTAACTAACTCTATCCCCGGACCCCGCAGTTTTCGAACTTGGGGTCGGACGTCCGCATATGGCAGACGCTGGCCGCTTAATCTTATCCAGGAATCTTTGAGTGTGGACAGGGATATCGGATGTCGGAAGCCGGATGAGCTACGTTCACTTCCGACGGAAAAGGACTCTTGTTATTTCCGAATTGGGTATTTCGGTCTCTCTATTAGAATTGGCTTTTATATTAAAATGAAATAACTATTGGTAAATCTCTCCAACCTTGACAATGAACATCAATTGTCTACATTGCCTACGCCTGTCCGCATAGTCTTAGTGTAGCGATTTTATAACACTCTTTGAGCCCTTGCCTTGACTCTCTTAAGAGTCGCAGTAGATAACGGGGCTCAGCACTGTATAAACAGAAGGGTTCCTGACAGGGCTAAAAAGGCGAGTCCGAGTCTAACTGATCCCGTGGCCAGGCAATCCATGCTGTATAGTCTGGGTCAGTGATGCTTTCTAAAATACGCCAACCCCATCCTCTCATATACCAAAAGCATTCTAGCGTCTGAACCAGGACTGAAAGGTAAGCTAGTCAGACTAAAATCTGAGGATTTAGTTTATCAACCTGCTTTGTAAAGTCATCTTCTAAGAAACATACCCACCGCATAACGATATGCGTTTTCCCATGCGTGACTTTTTAAGGCTTATCGGAAGTTCCAAAAACACCACTAAAGCAACATATGAGAGCCTCATAAAGTTCTGGCAGATCTAGAAGCATTGGGGTTTGAGAGTCTTCAATCATCGTTCTCAAGTCAGCGAGAGGCTCTTCCCAAGCGATGTATCTAGCTTACCTACAGGCGGTGGTATGGCTGACGCGGTTTTCGGTGGAAAGGGTCCAGTTGGAACTGAGAAAATGGCTGCCAAACCCATAGTCTCGATGACGAAACGAATGCCGCGGAAGAGATTCCACCAAGCGGTTTCATTGTCACCGAACTGAACAAGAAGGTGGCCCTTTCTAGGTAGATCAACTCCATTTGGTAGCGCTGAGCATGACTTCGCTTTACGCCTTAACAGAAGTGACATCATCAGTTAAGTGTAGAGCCCTGTAAACCGATGCCAGTTCTATAAATCTGCAGTTGCAGCGAGATTTATCCTCTTTATTTAGAGTAAAGGTAAAGTTTATTAGGAATTTTCTGTGTGTTGGCTTGATATGTCTCTTAACACATTATAAGCTTTAAGTATTAATTAATTACTTGTAAAGATATCACTGCTGGCATTACACAAGGTATAGGATGAGTAAGAGGCTAGGAGTAGAGCAGAGGCGGCAATAGTGGCCAGGGGTAGACAAGATCGAGGCAATATCGTTTAAGGGAGCTATATAGCTATATTTAAACAAGGTTTAACGCTATATTCTAGAATTTCTACCTATGTATATAGACTAATAAGGTTCCTCTCTTATAATACAGAATTTAATTAATATTTGTAGGATAGAGTTTAACCTATACTAAGTCTATATAAAGAATTAAATATAGTATTCTAGCAATAATGCTAAAGGCAAGAAAGCCAGATTCTGGGTGAAATATAAACAGCACCCAATAGTGTCAGGAACAGTCTCTAACGATACAAAAGCTTACTGAGCGCAAGACCAACAGGTTGTTGAATTCTTAGCACTGCAGGAGGTATTAAAACTCGGCTTCTGTGGATAAGGGCACAGAATCTGCTGTTGAGTCATATTGTCTGACCTGGTCACAACCACAGGAGTAGAGAACGGCTCAGTGCCATTCTCTACCCAAGCCCGGAGTTGGTCAAACAGCGCTTCGGGCTGACCACCCTTGCCGCCCCAGCAGTGTCCGAGAGCAGGTACCTGGTAGTACTTATAGAAAGAAGTAACGTTGCCTACAAAGTCCGATACCCTTTTTTAATACTGAAGCGTGCCACCGGGGGAAATGCTCGGGTCCGTCTGGGAAATGTTAGCGTAAAGTCGGACCTTGAATGCAAGGGATATTACCAGGCCATGATAAGTAATCATCTTTCCTCCGGCATCTCTAAAGTCTCGTAGATCAACCTCGTTTGTCTCGAGGTTGGAAGCAAAGATCTGCTTGACGTGAAGGTAGATGGTATCGAAATCTCGAGCAGTGGCGTTCTTCAGTGTCGCTGTCATGTCTTTCTTGACAAAGGTCTTCCAAGCAAACTCAACAGATCCTTCGCCTCCACTCTTGCAAACTGTGCCGGCGCAATTTGTTGGGGCAAGCGTGGGGAGATCGCTGCCAATCTCGTAGCCGGGGTACATTGACTTGCCGTTAGAGAAACGGGGACCGGTCCAGGAGGCATTGGCGACCGAAGCAGCTGCGTGGCTGATCTTGAGCTCCGACTTGGTGCTGGTGCAGTTAAAAGACTTCCCAACCTGTTTGAAAGGGTTGAATTTGAGCCGACAAGCGTCGACGTCGCTGATGATGCCATCCTTGACGCCGTCTAGCTCATCGCAAGCTAAGACTGCAAGCTGAGTAATAGCGTTCAGCTCGCAGTCGTGGGGGAATTGTTGAGTAGACTCCATGTAGAATACCGGCCAGATGGAATTGATGTAGAACTCGGCCCAGTTGATTGCTGGAGCAGCCGCGATGATCCCATCGTAGGCGGAAGGATACTGTTGAGCAAGCTTGAGGCCTTGACGACCACCTTGGGAGCAGGCATTCCAGTAGGAATACAATGGGGCTTTACCGTAGAAGCTTTTGATCAGTTGTTTCGCAATACTAGCCTGCGGGGTGACTCTAAGTTAGTACATAATAGGCCCAAGCTTGGTATTGTTTACCTCGTCATTCAGTGAAACTTGGCCAAAGTTCTGCAGCGCGTTCGTGTTGATGTTCCCAGGAGTTGTCAACAGCCACTCAGCGGGGCTAGCAGCCTCAGGGATACCAGCATCCGTCGTAACAGAAGCAAAGCCATTTGCCACGGCGTTGATCATGCCGGCATAAGTCAGTATGTAGCGTCCTGGCGTCCAGCCAGAACCTCCAAGTGACTGCAGTCTTCCATTGTAATTGTTCTCGCTGGGTAGCCAAGCTTCGGCGTGGAGGGTATCGTTCTGGCCAGGGTGCGTGTAGGTGACGGTGACGTTGCAGAAGGTGACGTTCTGAACATTCAAAGCTGGCTGTGAGTAGGTCCAGCCGTGAGGGACGTCGAAGCTGTAATTGGGGACGACATTCGCTTCGATGGAGAGGAACTCGGCCCCGAGAAGAGTTGGAGTTGCGAAGGTTGAGGCTACGCAGCGGCTCGCGATGTAGAGGAAGCCATGATGGTTTGGGGATACTCGGTGTAACGAAGATGAGACATGATGGCGGAATCTGGACTTAAATAGCATTGCTCATACAAGACGAGGCCTCTCAGCTTGTCGTAATGCTTTATGATGACCATGATAGAATCCACAAAGAATGGGGCTGGTAATGAAAAAAACTCAAACTACCATCGCCATCAAGAATGAAACGTGCATTGACAAGATGGTGTTTTCTTAGATTAAATATCCGATGTCTGATGGTATTGTTCTGCCAATCAGGTGTGTAAGGTATCTTATTGAATACGACAAATCCAGAGCACTTCTGCATTAGGCTAGGAATGATGATCTCCCCACTCAAGTGCATCAGGGTTATGGGTCTGAATGTGTCATTGGCCTCGGTCCGACAATGGTGGTCGAACCGTATTCAATACGATGGCTAAACAAGTCATGGTATGTATCTTCAGACACTTCCCCGATCCTCAGAGGCAATATCGCCTATGGTTTCGTTATATAAGTAGTCGATCTAAAGACTTGAGTTCTTTCAACCGATCTCATCATAGACTTCCCAATCATCTCGTTTCGTCACTCCTTTGTTCTCTTATTTATCTATTCACTCTTTATTAATTCTTTCCATTCTAGTCCGTCATTTCCTTCAATCGCCATGTCTCAGGAATGGCAGAATAGCCTGCTCGATTGCTCGCCATGCGACTCTTGCTTATTGAGCACTTTCCTCCCATGCATCCGTACGTCTCCCTCCTTCTACACAGCAAACGTCAGCTGACCAATTGCGATAAAGTCTTTGGGCGTACATCCCATCGCTTGCAGAATCCTTCTGCCGGGCCCGAAAGTATCAATTCAGACTGTGCATTGTTTTGTGGCATACAGTCACTCACTGGCTGCGGCTGGATGTCAGTAAACCTCTATTCTTCTGCTTCATATTTGCGGCTGGACGCTGACTTGTCAATAGTTTCAATGTGATGAAGCGTGGGGAGATCCGCGAGGCATATGGTATTGAGGGTAGCGGCATGGGAGACTGCTGTGCTTCATTCTGGTGTCTTTGCTGTGCGCTGATCCAGCAAGAAAAGGAGATCAAGTCCCGGCAACTTGCATGCTGCGAGACAGCTGGTTACCAGCCTATGAAGGATGGCATGCATATGCCTTGAGAACCTCCCTTCAAGGCATGGTGGATGTGGATATCCTTCATCGAAGGCATCGTAGCAGGGTGAGGCTGACAAGATACTGTAAAAGTAATGAGATTGTCTTATGTTATTAACCGCTTCTTGATAGCGATAGTTTACTCTTCACTGCCTGACTAAATATTCTTACATTCTAATGCTATTTAAATACTATCTTTAGATTTCGAGTATCAAGCTAGCGATAAGATATATATATATCTCTCTATTTGTCATTGTGTCACTATACCGGATATAAGCATGGCCTTACAGAAAGTCGATCTTACAGGTAAAACAGCTGGAATTATTTCTCCGCCCTACTAAGAACTCAATGTTGCCAACTCGTCCTCGGTAACCTGGCCATCAAACTCCTGCATCTTAGGCAATTCCTTCAATCCCTTCGCCGTCGCAGAAACACACCGAGTCAGAGGTGTCCCATACTTAAACATTCCTTCACTACCAGGGTTAAACCAATCCTTCTCGAGAAACTCACGATCCAGAGTTCCAAGGTACAAATGGAAAGTGTCCCGCCATCCATCAGGCAATTTTCCATCAGCGCAATATCCGGGCTCCAGTTTGAAGTGGTAACACAGCTGCGTTCCACAACGGCCACAGAAGCTGCGGGACACGTCGGAACTGCATTTGACGGAGTGGAAAAAGCGCAGCCAAGTTTTGGTCTCGCCTGTTGCGCGGAGGGCTTCCATGGCTGAGATGTATGGAGGACGATCCGCATCTGCTTTTGCAGCGTCATAGTCCTTTGCAAGGACATCTAGGATTCGACCAGAGACAATGTCGGATTCAGATGAGGGCGGCTTGGCGGAGACGGTGAGCATAGGCGCTGGGATGTCTAGTATGCCAACTGCAAGGAACGAGCCAGTCGATCTCCGACAGTCGTTGCAGTGGCATGTCATGGCACCTGGGAGTTTAATACCCATGGCTGGAGGGGCAAAAGGGTTCAATGGACGGTCTTCCAGTGGAGGGACGTCAATACGATAGCGGATGGCGCCGCAGGAGCAGCCACCGGTGACTTTGACAGGTTCGTTGGGGAGAGGCATGTTGATTGAGAGTAGAAAGGTAGTTTTGGGCTGTTGGCTACAGATTCACGATGCAACATGCAGTTTTATACTCTTCCTCTGGCTATCTTTGTTGAATTCACGATAAATTCCGAAGCTGAACATGTGCCGCGGCTCATGACGGTGAGGCGCTCTTGGCAGCCCTCGCTACTGGTGGACTGTTGTTGTTTCGCGATATTAGTACCAGAACAACACAACGCGTCTATGGATCTCAAAAATTTGGTACGCCCTGTGATCATCTAAAATCACAGTTGTAGCTGCTTCAGGCATTGAGGTGTTTAAATTGACTGGATCGCTTGGCTTTAACATGGCTTTGTTACTGCCAAGCACAAACAGACCACTCGGGAGCCAGAAGAGGGTATCCACAGGGCGCAACGAATTCCGCCGTGCTTATGCGTTGCGAAAACCGTGACAGAATACGAGCAATTACCTGATCCAAATTCACGACGATTCATCGGCTTGTGATGTCATTTCTCATCTGCTGTAGACGTGGCGCTGGGAGGCTGAGACCAAGCTGAGCGGTAGGTACGTGCCAAAGGGGGAAGTAAGCTTACTCCAATCGAGGAATCGTCATTGGTCAGTTCTTGGAGCTCGGTCTTTACCCCTGTTCCGCTATCGATAAGGATCGCGCTATGTTACCCTGAACTCAAAGACCGAGCTGCATCTACTGATCGGTGCCGTTTTTAATTATTCGGTCTTGGATCATTCGTCATCTTAAAACTACTCGATAGCTTTTAATAAATGAAAGGATTCCAATGTGACTTAGTTACGGGTTTTCATCGTGGCTGAGTTATCTGACATGGCTCAGATATGTTTTACTGAATCATAAGCCCTTGACAGTTGACCTCGGTCTTTAGCTTCACCAATTTCATCACATTAGATCATCATCGGTTTAAACAACATAAATATCCCTGTGCAACCGCCAATGTTTTTCTATCTCATCCCACTACTCAGCAATATCTCCAATTCATCAAACACACAAGATGCGTCTTCTGGCTCTTCTCACCTTTCTCAAGACCTCACGAGCCTTGCTTGTGCCCTCACCACCAGGCCCATATGATGTCGCCGTCAAAAACTTTGAGCTGATCGATACAAACCGCATCGACACATTTGCTCCCAAGCGCGATACTAAGCGCCGTCTCATGGTCACAGCATACCTCCCCATCGACGCGCAATATGGCTGTAAAGGTAAAGTTATTCCATATGTGCCGGCCCTTACTGCAGAGGCGTATAGTAAGGTAGCTGAAGCTCTTGGCCTACCCGACAACATAGTCAAGGATTTCGATATGAAGGTCTGCAATATCTCAAGTGTCAAGCCAAAGAGGTTTCATAAGCCGAAGAAGGAATACCCTGTCGCGCTTTTCTCACCTGGCTACCAAGGTTCAAGGCTTGTGTATGGGGCTATGGCGAGGTCCCTTGCAAGTCTGGGGTATATCATTCTTACTGTGGACCATACTTATGAAGCATTTGTGGTCGAATTTCCTGATGGGACGGCTGCAACTGCGGCTGAGTTTCCGGATAACATGAACTCGACATATCGACAACTCGAGGTAAGCTTCCCATCAAGATCCGCGTCGGAAGGACATTAATGACTATGACTATCAGGTACGAACTAAAGATGAGTCGTTTGTTATCTCGCAACTCTGCAACAACACGCTCGTGGACCAGGTCTTCGGCGACTTCCCCGGTACCTTTGACCCTCACAAAGTTGCAGTGTACGGCCATTCCTTTGGCGGATCAACTGCCGCCGTCACAGCCCAACGCGATCGTCGTGTCATTGGAGGTCTCAACTTCGATGGTCCCATGTATGGTTCCGTGGTTGAAGAAGGCCTGAAGAACACGCCTTACATACTAGTCGGAACAAACATGACGTCTGATCCGGTCCCTGGCTGGAATGCATTCTATGATAAGATCGACGCTCCTAAAATGGAAATGGTGGTAAAGCACACGCGTCACTATGCATTCACAGATGTCCCGCTACTCTTGACGGAGTTTAAGATCCCCGCTGAGTCGGAAGCTATGGTGCGTGAGATATTTGGAACGCTTAGTGGAAGGAAGGTTGAGAAGGCGGCTAATGAGATTATGGTTGGGTTCCTGGACTCGGTGTTTAAGAAAGATGCCAAGAAGCTCAAAGCCATTGGCAAGAAGGACGGAATCGAAGTTCTTCAGCGTGATCTAGCATAGTTAGTGAGAACCCCGGGCCACTGGACGATAGTCACTTGTTTTTATATTAAAGACCTTGCCTGTATTGATCAGATTACGGTCTTACTTATAAAAGTGCATTTACTATTTACATAGAGATACCTCCACTGTCTCTAAGTCATGCTGGCTTTCTCTACAAGCTTGCGAAGGTCATTAGCAACCTCTTGAACAGAGGTATACTCTGGGTCTCTAAGGTACCATAGCTTCTGAATCACATCCCTTGCAGGATTGTCCTCGCTTAAGTACGGATACTCGCCATCCCCCAGCTTCTCTAGTAACTCATCCATCTCAATCTCGCCATATGGAACTGACCATTCAGTAATCTCGCAGATACCAGTCCCAAGCGCAAATAATTCCTTCTGAAGAATGGTTCTTTCCTGGATCGGGGGTTGCGTATCAGGAGTCTCTGTATCCGAGGGTTGTGTATCCGGGATCCAGTAGCGAGGCTCAGAAATGAAGAGAAGGTCTGGGTATACCCCATGTAGGGTGGAGCCGGCGAAATCGCAGAGTTTCATGTGAAGATCATCGAAAAGGAGGATGTTTCGCGTGGAGACGTCACCCCAAATCACGCCTCGGCTGTGAATATAATGCAGTGTCTCCGCAAGGTCAAGTGTCATGCTCAAACGTTTGACCATAGGCGGTGCATCGCCCTTGAGGATACGCTCTCGAAGGTTATCGTGGGGAGCTCTCTCGAGTTTCAGGGCCCAGGCCTCTCTCTCGCTGTCGGCCTTGAGCTCAGATTCTTCGCCCGAAGCGGGAGGAAGATACGCCGCTCCAAATGATTTGAGGATGTGTGGGTGGGCGCCCAAGGCATCGTAGATAGCGGCCTCGCGCTTAAACATCGCGCTAGTGTCTGTGCCCTTGGCAAAGGATGCGTGATCATACATTTCCCCATCTAGCCAGAAGCCGGTGGCTTTAATAACGACTTGTGGCTCAGATCTGTCAGCATAAACAATGCTGAGGCCTGTTCGACCCAAGGTTTCAAGTTTTGCTTTAATCACTGGGCCGGCCTCCCGGTCGCTCATCCGCATGATGGCTGAGATCGAGCAAGCGGCGAAAGAAATGGCGATTGATGATAGATCAGACCGACTGCAATAATGCTGGAAATGAACTCAATTATTCACGTAAGCTGAGGCACTGCCCTGAGCCTAAATATCGAGAGGAAAAGAAGGCGATAAAATACAAAGGAAATGAGGAGACCGTAACCGAGCGGAATATTTCTCTGCCGCAAATATCTCTATAGCCTGTATAATCTAGGCGGTGAGGCAACATGACATGAGGTATGGTTAATTAAAGTTAGTGTATTTCAGCAAGTAACTCACAAGGAGATGCTCTACAGCTTAGTGCTAAATAAATATACAGTTTTTCTTTATAAGCCTTCACATATTGCTTGATTATGCCTCAGGCTAAGACTGGTAGGTAATGCTGGACATATCTTATCGTAGTTAATGGCTGAGGGGATGGAGCCAGTTATCGAGGTTAAGTTTCAGGTAAAAGCCCACCAGATGGAAGCAGAGCGCCAGCAAGCTTTGCCATCATCATCTTATGCAAAAGTTCCAGCACACAGACAAGAACAATAGGCATCTCATCGGGTTGGCCGGATTGAGCTGAGAGACTACGGCGATCGGGTTGTGGACAAAGGTATTTGCACTAGTTATTATTCCACTCAATTTGTCCAAGCAGGACAACACTACTGCAAGGTCCTCTGGGGTAATGGAAGCCACCTTACAATTAAAGTATCCAATCAACAGAATGATATTCACGAGCACTGACGGAGCTGGCTCGGTATTTTGAAGAAATCCGTCGGCAAAGTGACCCCCACTATTCCGATGGTCTAACCCTTTTTTATCTTCCGATGATGCCCCGCTCCACTAGACCCCGGACCCCACGGGGAAGATCTCAATGAGAAGCTGGAGGTATAAGAGGTTTGACATCTCCAACGGATGAACAAGAGCCTAGACGCATCCCCTGTGGACAGACGCAGCTATGTATATCGCGAATTATCTCAGTGTACCATTATTGACCGGCGTCTTTCTCGTCGGCATAGCCATCTATGCCTTGATCAACGCCTTCAAGTCTCCTCTCCGCGGCTTGCCCGGGCCTTGGTACTCCCATTTCACGCACCTCGTCCTCAAATGGCAAATCCTCACTGGCAACCGCGTTCACTACATACATTCGTTGCACCAGCGATATGGACCAGTCGTTCGCGTTTCGCCAGGAGAAGTTGATGTCAGCGACCTCGAAGCATTCTCCAAAATTCACAAGATCGGTTCTGGCTTTCTCAAGTCGGCTTGGTACGATGCCGTGACTCCCGATCGAGAACCAGGCATCTTTGTCATGAGAGATCCTCATCAGCATGCTGCCCGAAGACGATTGTTTGCGCGTGCCTTCAGTGTCAGCTCGTTGTTGACCAATTGGGAGTCGGAAATTCGGCAAAAGACTGAGCTGGCTGTGAATAACATCAAGCGAGACGCTCAGAGTACTGGGGCAGATGTGTTTAAGTGGTGGACTCTTATGGCGACGGATGTGATTGCTCATCTCTCATTTGGAGAGTCGTTCCGAATGCTGGAGCTCGGCAAGGTATGTCATTGCCCAGGGTTTCTGAACCGTACTGATCTGGCTACTCTAGCAAACCCCTTATATCGATGCAATCCAGTCCTCACTTCTCATGAGCGGTCTCCGCGCCGAACTGTCATGGATCTATCCACTTCTTAAGCGATTACCATTCCAGGGCTTGAAAAGTTTGCTGAATGCCGACAGCATCGTGTTTGAGCATGGCTCCATCGCCGTCCGAAACATGCAGAGCGCAGGAGATGGCCTCAGCAAAGCGAATTTGTTCAGCCAAATGCTTGCTGAGTCTGACAGCCAGGAAAAGACTAGTCTGTCTACGTCAAGCGTGCAGGCGGAAGCAAGCAATCTCATTGTCGCTGGATCAGACACAACCGCTGTGACTTTGACGTATCTTATCTGGGCCGTTCTCAAGCAGCCCCAGCTTCAGGCTGAACTGGAACGTGAGATATCAGAACTGAGTGATGAGTTGACCTTTGATGAGCTCAAGAGTGCTCCGCTACTCAACAGTGTGATTGAAGAGACACTTCGTCTGTATGGTGCAGCGCCTGGTGCTCTTCCACGTGTTGTGCCTGGTAAGGGTCTTGATGTTTGCGGCCATTATATCCCTCCCGGTACTGTCGTCAGTACTCAAGCTTTTACACTGCACCGTAACGAAAACATCTTTGAAGATGCACAGAGGTAAGATCATCCCAGTTCTCTTGTATAACTCGACGCTGACATGGCAACAAGGTTCGATGGCCATCGTTTCATGGACAAGTCCACCCTCACGGCAGCACAAAAGGCTGCCTTTTCTCCATTTGGAGCTGGGTCACGAATCTGTATTGGTCTACACTTGGCCTGGATGGAGCTTCGACTTGGTGCCGCGCTATTCTTCCGTGAGTGCCGTGGCGCTTCACTAAGCCCTGAGATGACAGATGAAATGATGGAGATGGAGAATAGGTTCTTGATTGCCCCGAAAGGGCACAAGTGCATTGTGAAGCTTTGATGAAGGGATAGGAAGATTAGATAGTGGTCTGAGATTTGAGTGAATATGTCAGTAATTGTGAGATAGCCGGTCCAAGGCGTTGACGTGCTACTTATGATTAAGAATCAGAGGGTTAAGCTACTGCTGTACCTGCATAGAAAGCGCAGTGCACTGCGCCACTGGAATAATGAAATTACAATTAAATTTTATGGCCTGATTCGTGAGATAAGACCCTAAAATTCCCCAGGAGATAGGCTAAACACGAAGTGTAGCTAAGAGCTTATTCCGGCAGAGAGAACCAAGTGAGCAATAGTCTCAGCTTTGAGTTCAAGAGCTTACATGGCTGATCATAGCTGAATATCTTATCAAATTAATAAGCCCTGACCGTTCTTAAAAAGATGTATTTCTCGCATCTGAACTCGGACTTCTGTCGCGCACTCTGCAAAACCTCACGCTCATTGATCTGTTGGTTGTTCAACCACGTCCGCTCACTTTATGATGCGCTTTTCACTTAATTCTTTGGCAATCTGCTTGGTGTCGGTTCAGGTTCGTTTTTCTCTGGCGTCACCGTGCAAGCCTGCCACTACTACTATCATGCTCGCTGCCACCACGACCACCACTGCGATCACTGAGGTCTCTACTACCACCACAGCTACTAGAGATTCTACCATTGTCACTCTTAGTGAAGTTACGACCATTACTGCCCTCTCTGATATCTCTACGACTCTCACGCTCAGCGGAGGCTGAACAACGACTGCACTTGGTGAAAGGTCCACTACTCTTGCTGAAGACACGACTACCACTGCAATCACTGCTGAGCCAACTACGACTACCTTTGAGGGGACTGCCACCACCGATGTTGATACTACGACTACAACAGAGGCCCTGGAAGGAACTCAGCTGTCGGCTGTCTTCGCCGATAACACAGTGAAGGATACATAGCTTGATCAATGGGGTAGTACTTTCAGTGTTCCTCATGAACGAAGCCCGACCTCCAAAGCCCGCTTCCAACTTGAGCCTGGGACCAACAGGCTCCTCACCTATCTCATTGATGGCACCAAGGGCTATCTTCACACTGTCATTCCCGGCGGCCCCAACAATGCCTTCCAGTTTGACACACCAGCCAACATCGCCGTTTTCCCCGATGATTACCACTATGTTCAGTGTACGCCAGATACGGACAAAGTCCTCAGCTGTGTGTCTGAAGATGGCCTAATCCCTATCGTTTGGTACTGGCAGGAGAGCGTCTCGAGGTTCTACGGAAATAGTGACCCAGCCTATCATGACCACCCTATTGTCCATTTCAAACTGGAGTAATTCACTCACAGTGGAAGTTGCTCCTTGGGTAAGCTCTGAGAGTGGGTTACGCCTTGTTGGATGGCCGAGAAATTGATCATCGTTTTGGGCGTGCGCATATACCGTATCACGGGTCACATGTTCTTTGCATATAGTTGATCGATATATACCTTTAGCTACAATCATTAAATGATGTCAGATACATCCCAGGGCCTCATCGTTTTGTCTTGCTCTCTCGTATGGATCAGATACTTCTGACGTGTTCATTGGTGCCCTTGTTGTCCGCCCCGCCTGCATCGCTAGACTCAGACTCACTCGCTGCGCCAAGGCTCTCAGGGTTAGACAGGCGCATCTCCAGATCAGGGTGCTTGATCTTCCACCTTTTCATATACCAGACTCCTCCCATCAAGATTGCCCACATAGTGAACTCAAACACTGTCGCCGCTGGGTATCCATTTGGGAAGCGCGGGGCCTCAACTGTTGGAAATGTGAAAAGCGGGATCCAGATCTGATTGCAAAAGCCCAGCGTCATCATAGACGAAATGATGAGTCCACGTTCGCCGTAGTTCTCCTTCAAGGTGGAGTTGACCCACGAGTACAGAATGGGCGATGCCATGCCTGAAAAGCCACCGAAGTAAAAGGCAACGAACTTTAGACCATCAGGCACTGTCCATATAGATAACACAATGCAGGCGAAGAATACGAATGATGCTTGGAACGTCCACAGTCCTCGGAGACTCAGACATCCTGCCAATGTTGTTCCAAGCCAGGAGGAGATGGCGCGAAGTAAATCGATAAACGTTGGGAGAATATTAACGAGCTCGATGGAGTAGCCAGCGTGGCGAAGCCAGAGAGCCATGTAACCTGTCTGATTGGAGGTCAGTTAAGTGTCGAGTCTTTATGGTTGCGGTTATTAGACTCACCCAGTAATGCGCCTGACACAAGAAGATGTAGCACGAGACACAAATCCACCACATGGGACGATTCAAAGTGTACTTGAATGTCTTCCATGTGATTCCCTCCTTCTCGACCGTGGGGATGCGCTTGAGAGCTAGAGCATGCTCCTCCTCAGTCATATACCACCTTCTGGGTGATGTAGGTAGTCCAGGCCAAACGACGAATCCCAGAAAAGCGAGAGGTAATGTGATGATGCCTTGTACAATGAACAGCCATCGCCAACCAGCACGCCCAAAAACGCCATTGAGGTTTCGGTACGCAGCAGCTTGGAGGTATCCAGAGAACATGGAGCCAAGTGAATTGCCCATGAACCAGACGCCCGCTCGTTTGAAGAGTTCTTCATTCTTAAACCACGAGCCAACTAAACCGAAAACGTCAGCACCTAACAGGGTCTAATGATAGTTGCTGACTCACGGATTAGATGGGTGCCACCAAATGAGCTGGCCTCGAGAAACCCAGTCAAGGCTCTCAAGATATAGAGTTGCCAGCTATGTTTGATCTCAGACTGACAAAATGCGATGACGGCCCAAAGGATCTGCAGCGAAGGGAGTAGGAATGGTGCGCTGTTATGTTAGCTTTGTTGCTTTGGGCGGATATCGGGTCGGTTGGCTATGACTTACAGTTTCCCTTTCGTTTGTAGCGTCATAAGTGGGATCTGGCCCAAGACATAAGCTGTGTTATCTGCATGAAGGATATTTGGATCAGCTTAACCTTTTAAGCAGGTGTATATGACCTACAGGCGACGACATAGTAGTTCAACTCGTTTCCAAAGGCATTAAGATCCTCTCGCATGCCAGAGACATATGCATTGGTAATATTTTGTTGTCCAAGGAACTTGAACAAAGAAAAAGTCAGTAATTGGCCACATAGTTTGGAAGGCATGAATTGAGACTGACGCGGCAAAAGACTGGTACGAGTTAGAATATTGAAATCTGAACACAATGTGAGACTTACAACTCAGTGATCCGAAGACCAGAATGGCAAGATCAAGCTTGCGAAGAAGCTTCCTCTCTTCTTTGGGATACTCCGACGCTACACGACTGTTAGCTGATATCCCCTCGACAGGTCAAATATGGATAACTCACGGTACCAGTCAAAAACGGAGACCACTACGGCCCCGACCTTGTTTTTTTTCAAGGTTGCGACAACGCCCATTTTCATGGACTAACGGGAGTAGTATATCAAGTAGGAGTCGCGACAAGGAGAAAGCGGACATGACCCCGAGCATAGTCTTATAATTTCGGATATGCATATTCGCATTGATCTGCAAATATGGCGAGCTGGCTGCCGAGACGTAGTATTTGCAGGGTTCATGTTCATCGCGATATGCTTTTTGGTCCGCGGGGACTGATTTGGGCACCGGATAAGCAGAGTGGGTGGTCCAAATGGGTATATATTATACAGAAGATAAACATACTCTTGCGATAGACTATGTATGTGAATGGATTCCATGTAAAGGAAAGGGCAAATGGGCTAGACGATCGCATGGCGACATCTCTCCACTTGGGCTACTACCACTATTCATCCAATCACCGATGGTCTTGTGTGGAAAGGCGGGGAAGTTCCAGTGGACTTATCTATTGCGACATCATCAAGTACTATAACGCAACTTTTATCTTCTCAAGATCTCACATAAAAGGGCAAGGTGAGGGTTTATATGCCGTCTATGTCCTGCGGGGCGATTACAGACCCTCAGTCGCATTCCTCACTTGTGATCGAGAGCTTAAATCAGCAGAGAGAACTTGGTTCATCAAGAAACATCGCCGTAAGTGAGCCTTGATTGGGAGTGACCCAGTGAAGAGGTATACAGAAGATTGGATATACCAATGCGGGAAGCCTATGGTTTAATCACCTTAACCTTGTTTTAATAAATATGTAGGCTTATGTAATAATGGTAGGCTCTAAGGTCTTTTGTAGTAGAGATAAATACGAAGTGAAGTTTATAGAAATAGCAACATGTCATGCAAAGCGACCGAGACCCGCCGCCCTCACGCTGTAACCAGGCCCAGTAGAGATATGGCAAAGTCTGGAACAGCTGCCTGCAACACTCCCTTTTCCCTCCTACTCATAGACATAACAAAACATTCCCTCTGTTGTCGACATGAGCTCACCCAGCGTCACTTCATGTCCTTCAGCGACCCAGCCTAGATTCTGAAGGTCAAAGATGGTAGCGGTCTTATGCGGCTTGCGCAAGTCATAGATGGTGATTGGCCCATTCACAGCAGTTGACACGTTCGCTGCACGCACCTCCGGGTCCAGCATCTGCCACATCCACCAGACCCGATCGATGTTCGTATGGTGTGCCCAGAACGCCGGCTCTCCGGGACTGGCCCAGAAATCGCGACTGGGGATCGCCACCAAGTGAGTTGTGTGGGCCGGGGTGGACGCCGATGTCGCGGAGTAGCGTAAGCACAATCGTCTCGTTGCGTAGCGGTGCAGCATCTCGTCGGTCGAGTCGCGCTTGAGGCAGCGAGGGTTGTGTTTGTTTTCTGCGCCGGACGTGTCGGTCTTGTTGCCCACGAGAGCCAGTTCTATAGAGCCGAAGTTGACGGTAATGTTGGCAAAGGGATCGCGGGTTACACAACCTCCGCCGGTACGGTGAGGGAAACCTGACAATAAATATTAGTATCCATTTCACTTTATAAGCTCGTCGGAGATATAGGGAGTATCACGCGAAGTGTTCGTTTGTTTGACGTACCGACTTCCATGTTGGGCTATTGAGAGTTGATAACACTTACATCAGAGTCAGTGTAGTTGAGTGGCGCACATATTAGTCAAGATTTACGTAGCAATCTTTACTTACAGATTAGATATAAGTAAAACAATGAACTTTTCTTATAGATACCGCGTTTCTGTTACTATGCATTGTCGTATCTATTCTTCTTTTCTTTTTCTACTGCAACTCTCTTTTCCAACTCTTCGGACATGGTAGACACTGTTAAAAAGACGTAATAAAGTCAACATACTGCTACAATTTTCCCTCATTCGCCTTCAAAGCTTGCAGAAAGCCAACTGTGATACTATCACGGACCCTCTCCTGCATCCACACAGGCAAACCACGGACCATTGATGTCCAACCCAGAGAGTGTGGAACGGGCACTTGCGCTCCGTACCCTGAGGTGAGTTGTCTAACAACAGCACCCGCAACGTCTTCCGGTTCAACGTAGCGGCCAAGGGTGCCGGCCTTGAGAATCGGCTCAATCATTGGAGTGTTGACCCAAGTCGGATGAATGACGCTATGTTTCCTTTGTCAGCAAGTCTACTCCTCAGACCCAAGGTAGCTGGGACATTCAACTTACGTCGCGCGTACTCCAGGCGCATTGTAGATGTGCCTGAGCTCTTGTTTCAGACCCTCGTGAAAGGCGAGCAGACCGACCTTGGTGGCGCCATAGTCAACGTTAGCAGCCTGGGTCAAGAATGAAGCCAAACTGGCGATGTTGACGATATGCCCGTGGTTATTTTTGATCATGTCGGGAAGAAACTGCTGCGTCAGGAGGAAAGGTGCCTCTAGGTTAACACTGACGAGCCTCTGAAGCTTCTCTGGTGTTACTGATAGAATCGTCTCACCATGTGCAATGCCGGCGTTGTTTACCAAAGCTGTCGGGTGGCCATGGTCAGATCGGATGCGTTCTGCTACTGAAGCAATTACATCTGCGTCTGAGAGATCAACCTTGTAAAAGGGAGTTTTTGAGCCTATCCCAGTTACCAGTAAGCTATTTTCTTTGAAATATGGGATGGAAATACAAAGGGGTCTGAGATTTTGTAGTCTCGGAGAGAACTGGAATCTACTTACCATTCTTGCCAGGCGGCGGATTTATGTCTAGAATTATGACTTTGATGTTCTTGGCCTCTAACATCTGGACAATCTTGGCGCCTATGCCGCTGCTACCGCCGGTGACCACAACAAGTTCAGTGGCGGGATTCCATCTTTTGATGGTGTCACCATGGTTGGCGCTTCTCCAAGACAGCCACCTGTTCAGGGGCGAGAGCGAGGCAAGAATACCGACAATAGTCGCTATACCTTGTGCTCTTTGCGACTTTGATAAGTTGGTAACGAACGGTGGCAGATGCCGTGACAGTCGCGAGATAGAGTCCATGTTGATAGCTTGACTGTTGGGTATGAGTTAAAAAAAATGTTGAATTAGAGTGCGAGGATTCTGGATGGTCTCTATGCCATTCTTTCAGTCGTGGACTTTTATACTTATTAGAGCGTGGGTACACCCCATACCCCAGATACCTCTACTGCCGGGACTTCTCCAGACAAGCACGAGCTAAAGCGTCGGCATTCTGAGTCCCCCTGTGCCGTCGGCTTGGAAAAGCGGCTAAGGGGGACAATCTAGCCGAACCAATCATATGGGTGGGATCACCCAGTCTGGGGTCCACCAAGTATCAAATCCGAGGTGAATAGCTAGCTGTTTGTCTGATATTTTGTAGGAAATAGACACTTATGCTTGCCCAGTGTCACATATGTCCTCGGATGTGAGACGCATGTAGTTGACTGGCTCTGTCCTCAACATAGCCTATACCTACCTAAGAATTTGCCGGATACCTCGGGGAGGCCCATGACAAGTATCATATATCTCACATTATAAATGCCCCATGTCCCTCTTCTCATTTTGTTTCGGGTTAAGAACAATTGTTATTCAAAGTCACCACGCTTATTTAACCCAGCTATACAAACTATCAAACATGACATCCGAACGAGTTGTCGAGTTCAAGACTTATGATGGTCTTAAACTTCAGGGCACATTTTATGATGCTGGAGAAAGACGGCCTTGTATTATCATGACGACCGGCGTGAGTTTTTCAATTTCTGCTTCCTGTTTATTTATTCATTGACTAAGGACTATTGGTTTAGTTCAGTGGGGAAAGGTTCCAGTACCTGCCAGACTTTGCCCGCCGATTTCAGTCCGCCGGGTTTGGTGTGCTGTTGTACGATAACCGGAACTTTGGCGAAAGTGAAGGTGTTCCCCGTAACGAGGTTGACCCCGATATGCAGGCAAGGGACTACTTTGACGCATTTAATTATGCCACTACGCTTGCTGAGGTTGATCCCAGTCGGATCGTGTATTGGGGCTCGAGCATGTCAGGTGGAAATGTCATCAAGGCTGCAGCTCTCAACAGCAACATCGCTGCAGTCATCGCTCAAGTTCCCTTTGTTTCGGGCGACGGGCTGTCCAGAGCTAGCCGGCAACCACCTGCGACCTTGGTCATGGAACGCGGAAATGCTGTGGCCACGGGAAAACCTACCATGATCCCTACGTACCCCAAGCTGCGGGATGGTGCTGTCCATGATAATCCTGGTGCGGTTCTTGCTGGCCCATCAGCGGTCAAGTTCATCGATGAAATGGTTCGCCGCGGGTATTCCTGGGCTGAGAGCGTGACGGCTCAAAGTGTGGCAAATTGCAGCCTTTCCGAGCCGCTTGCTTATATTCACCGAATCTCTCCGACTCCGTTGCTCATGATTGTGGCAGATGACGACACCATCACTGACACGCGGACTCAACTTGAAGCATTCAAAAAGGCGCTTCAGCCTAAGAAGCTCCTTATCATGAAGGGCGAAGACCATTTCAGTGTCTATTTCGGGGATGCCTTTGAGAGGAACATAGCCGGACAGATCGACTTCCTGAAAGAGACATTGGCCCTTTGATGCTAGCTATTCGGGGAAATTCAAGCATGTACTGTTATACTACGCAAGGCCTCAGATACTGAATTAGTGCAGCATAAATAAATACCTGGTGGCTTTCCTCCCCGGCAGTCATCAAGGGCATTAGAGCTGAAATTGTGAAATCGATCTTGTAAGTAAGTGGTATGGGCATGCGTTTGATTGCTTGTATCGGAGTATATAATCTAAGCAGCTTGTGGCCTATTAACCCCATGGTGGGAGAATGCAGGGTGATGAACGCACAGGATACGTGCCACGATGGTGTGAACGGCAAAACCTTGATAATGGATGCAAACAGAATGATGCCTCAGATCATCTGCGGGGTGAACTCCGCACTACAGCTACGCTACTACTACGCTACTGCTAACTCATACTTTAAAATGCTATGGGGCCTCGGTAACTGTGTGGATCCTGAAATCAGACAAATCAAATTAAAATACAGCCAGCGGAGCTGTTAGCTTCCATTTCCCTCCAAATTTTTATCCAAGTAATTATATCTTGGATCCGCCAGCAAACAGACGTCCTGCCACGGAAAACACTTCGAGCTCCAGGGCCTCGGCTTTAATTGACATGCCAAGTTCCAACTCGCATCCTAAGAGGGCAATGAAGGCGTGCCTGGCTTGTCGATCACGAAAGGTTCGATGCGACGTCTCGCTTGTTGCTCAGCCGTGCACCAACTGCCGATATCTGGGGAAGAACTGCCTGGTTGTCGGGAGGGCTTCGCGTCTGTTAGTAAAGAGAACCGCCGATTCCGTCCAACATTACCTCATAGGTTACTGACTACAGTATCGGCGAGCAGAGCGACGAGAGGGGGACGTCACAGCCGCCGGGTACCGTTTGGCAGCTCAGAGAAACAAAGCTTACGGCCGGCGGCGGTAGAGGCAGGCTCTGAATCACAGAACAGCACCGAAGAATCCGAGGCGATTCGTCCCGAAAGTCTACTCGGCCAATCTCAATCCTGGGGCCCTGTCATCTCACAACCTGATCATGTGTCCAGTGATACGGGTCAGGAATCACCAAGAAGCAGCAACCCATCGGTATCCCAGAATGGGTCCCAAGCACCGTCGTCGGAGACTATGGTGGTCACGTACTCTCACTTTCGCTTTCTCACCCTAAGCAACCTTCACAACATATCGGCATCAGATGTCAACTACCTCGAGTCTCAAGGCTGCCTTCATGTTCCTACGCGGCCACTGCTGGATGATTTTGTCGAGCAGTATTTTCTCCACGTTCACCCAATGGTCCCCATCATCGACGAGGGCAACTTCTGGGACATGTATGCCCAGAGCCTCACAGACAAAGCCGAAAGAAGTCTGGATACTGTATCCCTCGTTCTGTTCCAGGCGATGCTCTTCAGTAGTTGCACGGTGTGTAATCCATGTGCCTGTAATACTGGGGTCACCTGCGGTTCTTAGTTAAAGAGAGAGTTTACTAATACATCGCTTTTTTACCAGTTTGTCCCCTTCGACTGTATAAGAAAGCTCGGATACGCAACTCTCCGCCAGGCCAGAGCGGAATTCTACAGGCGAGCAAAGGTAAGGGAAGCAAGTTGAGGTGATATGTCAAGGGAAGTGATGCTGATCTGTATGCCCAGCTTCTATACGAGTTACACGCAGAAAGTGATCATTTGCCGCTCGCTCAGGCCTCAATCCTACTCATGCTATGGTACCCTCCATTACATATGGCGTTGGTTCCCTGCCAGACCTGGCTAAGCCGTGCCGTGCAGCACGCTCGATGTTTGGGCGCCGACAAACTTGCTGCGAGACCAAATGCGTCAACCAAGGGCCAAGAAAGCCTCCACCGTCTGTGGTGGTGCTGCATTATCGCAGACCGCATCATGTCGCTCTCTGCCCGTTGCCGCCCGTTGATCGGTCACTCTACATTCAATTTTAAGAGCAGCACGGCTCTTCAAGCCTCAGATCTCCAGGATGAGGTTCATCGATCGAGCGTCTACAACCCTGCGAGCAAGAAGAGTTTGAACTGTCTCTTGGAGGTATCGACTGATTTCATGGTCATACTAACCGACGTTCTTGAAATCACCTTCCCGTTGAGGGATAACTTTGTGGCTAAGCAAAACATCGATGTTGAAGAGTCTATCAGAATCGCAAAGTGTGAGAGTGCTATGAATCGGTGGTTCAGTCATGCCTCAATGACATTTCCGCCCTTCGAGCAGCCAAACTCTACCACGGAGAAAATGCCAACTCTTCACAAATCTGTTGGCCTACACATTGGTATGCTATATATTTATTACTAGTAGGTATCTCCTCCTCTTGCCATTATCTGTGTATTTCTTTTGGCTGCTGCTGACGCGGAGACAGTCATTCAAGAATTGCCTTGCAGCACTGCAAACTATCTTTCTACCTGAGGTCTACCACCGATCAGGTAGGAGAGCCAACTGCGCTGCTCGCGATTCGAGACAATTTGCAAGATGCAATATCAAGCATGTCACAGTTATTCAGTAACCTGAATAGGCTTCGGCTCGTACGGTGGTTACCTGTCAGCGCGTATGTCAGGATTGATACACTAGCAGTATTTCGACGCTCGCTGATTCATCTCAATACAGAATTGGATGTATGGCAATACCACTTGCACTCAGTGTTGTTACCGCGAAATTGGAAAGGGCCGATGCTCCCTCTACGCCAATTCACTCTTCGGGTACCGGCTCGGAAAAGCACAGTCTGATTGCTTTTACGGAAGCCTTGAGCTCCTTCTATCCCCAATACGACGACGTCGAGCTGATAAAGGAAGCCGTCAGACAAGCAGCAGACCAAGTCGAGATTGTGTCCAAAGCGCACGGCTTGTGGGCCCCAAACTCAAGCTGGGCAGAAATTCTCCTAAACAATCCCAGTTCATACCTCAGGGTAGTTCTTTTAATTGATATCTGTATCAATATGGGAAGAGTTGCAGATGATCAAGACTTGCCTGAGTGGCTGTTGTGTCAGGACAAAGTCAACAGCCCGGACGCCTTCCTGCATACGTTGCAGGAAACAACCCTACAGGGGTTTTCCCCAACTTTAGGGAGTCTATTATTGTCTCAAATGGCAGAGCTTGGAGAATGAACAATATCTTATAATAGAAGAGGGCTATGTTAATAGATATAGCGCTATAAAATAAGATATATAAAAGACTATATTAAATTGTATAAATTATATTATTCTTAACTATTAATATATTAAATCTTAGTAAGATATAATAAACAATTTTATATATAATAATTTAAAAAAAAAAAAGGAAATTATATTATGATTTATACCTTATATTAACTGCTTAATGCTTA
>JAAOAT010000492.1:0-20872 GCA_013186855.1 Fusarium ramigenum
AATAAAGGCTTTATTTAAAGATATATATATCTTTATTATAAAAACCTATTTAAGTAAAAGCATTATAATTATAATATATAATACTGTTAAGCTAAGTTATATACTATATATTTCTTTTTAATTTAAATATTAAGAGTTACTAGGCTTCTTTATAAGATATTATTCTTATAGCGGCCTTTTTATAGGGGTCTTAAACTTAAAGATCTTAACTATATCTCGGGCTTATGATTGATCAATGGAATCTGCTTATAGTTTGTCAAGCAAACTCACCATATTTAGTTGTTTCTTTCTAACTGTTCGAGCGGGAAACTTAGTAATAATCCTCTGGTCATCTCATCGTAGACAAAATGGAGCAGGATTGGTCTCGGCTATCCCCACTTCACTGCATCTGACCAATAGACCACAGCATGCCATTTATTGATGAGAAGCGGGCTGGTCACTAAGCACCACGGTGTAATAACGCATAGCCTGCTGAGGGTCTCTAAGTTGTCTGTGTGGATTATATAACCCAGAACGCATTGCTACATATGGCTTCCAAAGTGATAATGGCACCGCATATCTAGTTAAACTCTGGAGATGTTGACAACGCAGTGCTCTTCACAGATGGATCAGATAAGTTATCTTATCTTATCAATAATATTCATGAGCTAACATCTATAGCTGCATCTCTAGATTTACATTGGAAGCCAATGAACAATAGTGACTAATAACACCTCATCTTGAGGAATGGAGCAATCTACTACTCTCATTCAATTTGACTCGTCACAAACGACTGCTAGATATGGCCATATCGATATTCCTTCTAACAACTGTATAATCTCAGTAATCAGTTCCGGGAAACAAAGTGGAGCGAGCCTACTAAATACTAGGGCAATTATTAAGGTATTATTGGAACGACCTCTGGGTATCCGCAACATGTCGTGATTGTGAATCAAATGTGTTGTGTCTAAGATAAAATAGGCCCCTGGGCTCCTCGATTGTCGTTGTGCAAGATTGTTTACCGAAACTACATATTTTGCTGTTTTCCCTCAACCTGCAACCTAAATTGTCAACTTTCCTTCAAGCGGTAGGATACGGCTACTTGCGCCGACGAAGACTGCATAGTCACCACTCTGCAACAGCCACTTCTGTCTAACAGTATCCCAAACGCTCAGAACCCTCCTGGTGAGGTCAAAATAGATTCGTGTTGTCTCGCCTGCTTTGATGAACGGCTTCATGAATCCACGCAACTGCTTCAAAGGAGCACCTGGTATGCCAACGTAGAGCTGGGCAACTTCAGCTCCATCTATTTGTCCCGCGTTAGTGACATCAGCCGTGACCTTGACCAACGAATCCCAAATGTCGGCCTACCCGCCCTCCATTCCAGGGCTAGTAGGGTAAGCTGGTATGTTCGCACTACTAAGCTTCTCGATCTTCAAGTTGCTGTAATTGTAGGTGATATAACTGAGTCCGAGCCCGAACTCTTAGCGAGCCCAATGTTGAACTTGTCGAAATGTCTATAATCATCATAGACTCCTTCAGTAACGTTACTTTCGGGCTCGGCGCTTCGGCTTGCTTATACGATACTAATTGACATTGATGAAGCAGTCTATTCGTGGATTAAATGGTTTTCGTATAGAGCGCGAATTTATAGAGAACCTTAACACCCACCTTGGCAATATTGATATCGGCAATCGGCAACATTGGCCTTCCTGATCTGTTCTTAGTCCTCAAGGTTGATTGATGACGTGTGCGCTTGCCTACCTTATTAGTTAGCCTCCCTTGGCTCTAGCCAATGCGAAAAGTACTCGGTTTTGTTAGTGGAGCCCTTACGGCACTTGATTCAAATGCCGACGAGCCGTTGGACCTAGTATACACTTCGCACACGGCACGTTCTCGCACACGTGGTCCTCTTCAAGCCCGTCTTAAAGTTCTTCCCTTCGCCGAAATCAGCTAGGAACAGGTTGATGGTATGCGCATTGACTCTTTATAGCCTTGATTTCCAAGTTTTCCTTTGATCAGGCAATGCTCGTTCGGCATCATAGTAAAACTCTATCCTCAAGGGAGACGCCTGCAGGTACTTGGGATCTCACAGGAACATTTAAGGAATAAGGTAGAAGATGGAAGAAATCTAGTATCTTCAGACTATAAAATCTCCTCTAACCCACCGTCTAATTACGTTTCAACACCTCTTCAAAGATTATTCTCAAGACAAATTCACTCTTATCATTACAACCTCCTTCCTACATTTTCATATCCTCAACTATGAAGATCGCCGTCCTTGCACTCGCCCTTATGAGTGGCATCGGCCTTGTTATGGCCGGAGATGGCTGCGGTGGTGGCAAAGAATGCCAATGTCTCTTTGCTGATGGCTCCCACTGCTGTGTCTACGGTGATGTACGTCCTCCATAATTTCTACAAGCCTTTCGCCTTTCCTAGAATTTCTCGAGATCACAATGGCTTAGAACATCTCAATTAACAAATTTCCACACACAGAATGGCGAATCAGGTGATACCGGCAACTGCGTGGAGGTCTGCAGGAACGCTAGACGCGAGCTTCAGCAAGGCGAGTCCCAGCCAGCCGCCTGTAACGCCAATGGAAGATTCTCCTGTATTTCAGTTTGGAATGCGCAGTGGCGTACTCCTTGTTACAACGAGAACAACGATGGTTAGAGGACTTCAGGAGAAGACTCTATAGCCGACGCTCCTAGCTTGACACAGATTTGTTAAATTGGTGCCTTTTTAAAACGAGAGAATATTATCTTGATGTACTGTATAGCTCTGTTGTATGGAACGGCGTAGAACACAGTTTTATGCCATTACTAGTCAACCTAGATATTGCAAAAAGGAGGCAAAATAAGATAACTTAATTCTCTATCATTCAGGCTCTTAACATTTCGTATAGTGTTACTATGGCTTTTCTCTATAGGAACCTTCTTTAATAGTAATGCTACTGTTAGAATTCTGAGGCATATGATTCTCGAGTTTGAGTTAAATATAGTTAGGTTACGACTAATATTAAAGGCAATAGGTTCTCTGATATATTTAACAGATATATTAAGCCTACTTGTAAACACTACCCAACTAAGTATAGTATTAATGATACTGCTATTAATAAAGATATTAATCTCAGTAAGCAGCATGTGAAACTAAGTGGCGTCAGCCCACCTTACGGGTCTTATATACAAAGCAAGCACCTGTTAATCCTGTTGCTGAATATAATTCCTATCAGGGTGAGATTGTAACTTTCTCTCGGCCTTTACTATTGCAAGTCAAATTTGGCTCGTGGAAGATGATGTAGGCTACCGAGATGCTCAGTTAACAATTGTGCTTATAGTGATAGACTCTCATATCCACCTTACTCGACCCTGACCTGGAAAAGAATAATTAGTGCCAATTACTTGCTTTGTTGAAAGCGTGGGAAAACCCGCCCTCTGTTTCCCAACCCAGTTCTCACCTAGAAAGACTTGCTGCCTACTAACCATTGCCTGCCCTCTAGCTGATCGAAGTCACCCCCAATCCAATATCTGAACTCCATGACATAGCCATCCTCTCTATATACTTGCCCACTCTCCATGTTTCCTCCTACTACCATGACAACACCGTCTGTTGAGTTTTCATCAAGGCCGCTTGTGAGTAAAACATGAGTTCGTTCCAGTCGTTGTGATGTAAACTTTTGTGAACTCGTCCCTGACACCAAGGCACTAAGTCCCGGTACAGTAGGAAAAGTAATGGTACCCCTCACAATATAGCATGTCATACCGTGGCTATTGTAGACACGCCAATCCTCCATCGCTGGCTTAACCCAGTTAAAGACAACACCAAAGACTTTGGCCCCCTCATCTGAAAAGTCAATGGGTGGGCTGTTGACAAAACTCGCAAGTCTTTCCATCTGAGTAAAAGGTCCATAGTCAAGTCCACATTCTGGTAGCCAGCTCATCCCAGAAAGCGCATTAACAGTCGGGGATGCAAGCTGTCGTTCAGTCAGCATGCCAGCTGCCTGTAACTTGCTTAGCATCTTGACCCAGGGCGTGCCGTATTCGGCTTCAATCATGTGGCCACATTCAGTGATACCAAGGACGCCATAGATATGGTCCTCTTTCCAGCTAGCATTCCGGCCTTCGACAACAGCCAAGGCTTGTTCAAGATGAATCTGTAGTCCACCATGTGCTTTTAGCTCTTTGTACTGTCGCTCGCCCCCAAAAATGCTCCTTATCACGGTCAATAGCTCTGGTTTGTTCCTAAATGAGAACTGCCGCGGTCGGACGACGGATGGCAGTCTAGGGTTCCAGCCATAGCAACCATAGCCACCAACCCACGTGGCATGGTAATAATCACCTACATATCTCTCGGAAAAGGTCTGAATATATGCCATGAGTTCTGAAATATAGTCTCCATCGATAAGCTGATTGTTGATGGCATAAATAACCTGACGAGACATCAAAGCTTCCTGCATGGTCCATATTCTTGTCGTCCATGGGCAATGCAGCAATGACACGAGCGCATCCCTATTTATCATGAGCTGTTGGTATGCGGATAGTATAGCGCCATCGTGCCGGGGAAGGCATTGGAAGGAATGCATGTTCTCCTTTGTCAGGGCAATGCAGCCGCTCGATCCTTCGTAGTATCCTCGCATATGTGGGATCTCCCGCTTCAAATCTTCAGCATCATCTTGATCAATGCACCATCTATCAACCCAAACGTATCGTATTCCAATCTTTTTGGATAGTTCTCCAACCTTATCCTTCAGGGAATCTTCCACTGGCCACTCATGCCAGCAATACGAAAGCGCGAGATAGTCTACAGGCCCGAGGTGGCTCTTGGTAACCCTTTATTGCGCGTCATATAGCCTCGTGGGCCTTTCGCTGGATCTTCTGTTACGGCAACGAAGCACCGCCGGTTGAGTTGCATGGAGGATGTCTTGATACCAGGACTCGTGAATAGCAATGTCAGGATTAGCTTTCTTGTGCTCAGAGATCGTTCCGGGAGAGCCGGTTGTGCCAACATCTCCAATGTACCAGAACATGTCTTTGATCGCCATGGCAATCCTTATTCTCGTAGGCGAAGATGTTGATTCTGTCCAGCTGAATGGAAGACAACCGGACCCGTCAGGATTGTTCTCACAAACCACCACCGGCACAAAATCAACAAACCCATCTATCGCTGGAGCATTAGTGATCTGCCTTGCCGGCCAATGTCCTGCCAACATATGGATTTCGTCTTCAACGCCATGGGATGAGTTACAGCATGGTGCAGCTGCTGGGCACAGTAATACTGTCGCCTTGGTCATCGCCTCTTTACCAATGTCTCGAAGGTGCTCAGTTGACATTCCACGAGTGACTTCGAGTACTTCATGGACTTCCGTCGCTGAATGCGGAAAAAGGCAGTTATATCGCTCTTGTGATACATACCCGATTTCGTAATCGTGTGGTTGAATGCCTGATATTGGGTCGTTTCTTGAGTTGGCAATCCAGCGAAGTACAGCGAGTTCTTGAAGGCTGCACTGCAAGATGCTATCTCTCATCTCTAATCGCATTATCCAGGAGAGACTTTCCATTTCGAACGCAATGGCCAGCGTGTCGTCGTGTTCAAACAAATAAACTTTACAATTATCCCAGTTCAGGCCGCAGGGACGGCATCCTGGCAATTCCCTGTGCATAACTGAAAAGCGCTGTGGCGCGTTGGTGTTGTTCTCCATATCCAGTTGCCATGAAAAATAAAAATCGTGATTCGTTCTTTTCTTTACGACAAAGGTATTTGACCGCGAAGGAAAAGGCAAAGAGATCCTCTTTTTTCTATCAGGTCCTGGTAAACCACGACCTTACCATGTTGAGTCTGTGGCCTCTTGAACAGATCATATGGCTACTGTCGGGTATACATGCAGATTGGGGGCGTGATGCAGACCAACACAGCCTTGATCTTGGCAATGTTATAACGCCTGAAAGGGTGCCACGCCACGTACATGCGTTCCATTGGATATTCTGCTGTATCTAACAGCAAGTTCGTCTGAATATTTGCCGTCAATTTACGTAACTAATCGCCGTAGCTTATCTTTCCGCGTTGACAATTACATTTGTTATCAGCCGTACCGGGCCGCATGCATCATGAGGTGACTACAGGGGTTTGATAGTCCCTATATTTATGGAGTTTTGGAGGTGTCACAGGTATATCTCGTACATGATCTGATCAACAGTATTGCAGGAGACGACCTCTCCATTTTCATTCTGATTACGGTTGTTTTCTTGCTATTCACTGATATAGCGCTTTAAACTGTCAGTACCCAGATAATTATTGAACAAGTGGCTGTTGAATTACTCTCCTCTGTGCTCGCCATCGCACCAACGTTCTGAATAGAGGTAGCCATCTTAAAAACGATCACTCCAGGGAGACAAGCGTCAACTGCGAGGCCTTTCCATGCCTCCCCTCGGTTCTAGAATGATGCAATTGACCAAGGGCTAGGGCCTTGCTATACAAGGCTTCCCAAGGCCCAAATCATATCGTCTGGGCAGTATTTCATTCCTGTACTTAAAAGAAGAGGCGAATATGTATCATCAATTCCACAAGGTAGTTGTACATTACAGTTTTACCCTCGGAACTGCGTTCGCGATACATAGTTCTTATCAGTAATCTGCCCCGAGATGATTATTAAGTCACGCCCACCTCGTCGGCTTCACAGATAAGCAAGCCGCCAGCAGCTATCGATAGTAATATAATCAATCAGGCATCGGAAGATTTTGTCGGGCTTCGCGAGACATCGCTATTTCAAAGCAAAAATGATATATATGAAACAGTACATATTAGTAATTCACCGTACTTGCAGATTAACCTATATATATACGTGAATCGGAGGTCATTTCATAGATCGAAACATTAAAACACCATTACCAAATCAATTTGGCTAATCTCGGACAAACTTAATTAGTAAACATACATTGAAGATAATGACGTCACAAAACTCGAAGCTCTTCCGGCCCATCAAAGTTGGCGCCCTCGACCTTCAACATCGCATCGTCTTAGCACCCTTGACCCGTGGTCGTGCCGATTCAGCTGGTATTCCCGCTACTTACGCCGCGGATTACTACTCCCAGCGCGCTACTTGTACGTTCCCACAGTGGTTTGAATAATGAAGAAACTGCTACTGAATTTGATGACTAGCTGGCGGTTTGTTGATCACCGAGGGGACCTTCATCTCCCACGAGGCATCTGGGCGTCCTTTCTCACCCGGGATCTATTCCAAAGAGTAGATTGCGTCTTGGAAGCATGTTACTGATGCAGTCCATGCCAAAGGAGCCTTTATCTTGTGTCAGCTCTGGGCTCTTGGGTAAGATAGTCACCATTCCCTCCATGTAACTTTCTCCGCTGACAACACCGTAGACGTATTGCCGAACCTGATCTAGTCTCCACCGTTCTCAGTCCCGGCTCCCAACCATTTTTTGAGGATGACGATATCACACGAAAGATCCAGGAGAATTTCACTGTCATGAGCGAAGCTGATATTGACGACTTTGTGGAATACTACCGACAAGCAGCCTTGAACGCTATGGAGGCGGGTTTTGATGGCATCGAGATCCATGGTGCCAATGGATACGTAAGCATTAATGCTCATGGTGATAAGCCTATAGCTAACAGACAACCTGTAGCTCATTGACCAGTTCGTAAGTATCGGTCATCAATTAGAAAGTAGAATATGTTTGACATTACCGTAGCTACAATCAGCCAGCAACGATAGAACAGACCAATACGGCGGTAGCGTCGAAAACCGCATCCGCTTCCCCCTCCGCGTCGTCAACGCAGTCAGCGACGCCATCGGACCCGAGCGCGTTGGCGTCCGCATGTCACCATTCACACGCTTTCAAGGAATGCGCGAAGCCGAGCCGTTATCCCTCTTCGTCCCTTGGGCGCAAGCTATAGTAGAGGCTCAACCTCGCATTGCGTACATTCATGCCATTGAGCCTCGAGCAGATGGATCAATGGATAGACCTGAGCATCTACGCAAGGTGGAGGATACTTTGGCGCCTATTAGGGAGGTAGCTACTCGTGCTGGTGTGCAGTTCATCGTGGCGGGAGGATATACGCCTGAGAAGGCGTTGCAGCATACTAGTGAGATAGATGATCTGGTGGCCTTTGGGCGTCACTTCATTCGTAAGAATTCTGTTCATATGCTATTCTTCCAGTCGCTAACATTTCTGATGCAGCCAACCCCGATCTTCCTGCCCGAATTAAGAATGGCTGGTCATTGACCAAGTATGATCGTTCCGTATTCTACGAGGTGAACGAGGTTGGATACAGCGAGTAAGCCAGCCTTTATATATATACCTTTGAACTTATGACTGATACATCTATTATAGTTACGCGGCTTATATTCTCGATTAGGCGACCTGGGAATTCCCATATAGTCTCTAGACTTACGCTCGAAGCCGTGTAGTGATATCTTGAATCCCAGATTTTCCAAGAATAGCAACCGCGTTTAAAGAACTGATACAATAAAACTTAACTGTCATAACTAAATTCAAAAGGGCCACGGGGCTTGACGGCATGAAGCTTCACTGACCTGGCTGATAACGTAACTACACATTGTCATAACCTTGTCGTTCAACTTCATATTATCGCCTTTCCTTGTAGCGTGCTGAAACCAGAGCCTTACTCCTTCTAGCAGTAAGTCTGATACCCAATTTCTATCCACGATGAAATACTTCTTCTTCTCATAATTACCAAATGCAACAGAGTTCATGTGGGACGCAGCCTCCGGAAGCTTCAAACGGGACGCAGGGCGTATTAATTCGTGCACTTGAACCAGTATGGATTCCAGCAACACCTTGGCATTTATCTCCAGGATCAGGAAGTCAGAGGCGCCCGGGTGGTAAAAGCTTGTGCTGCGATGATTCCAAAAAGCAACAAGATGGATACGTGCGAAAGTCCTTTTACCGGCGAGTTGAGTCCCATGGAACACTACCTTGAGCCTAGAATGGATACTGGCCCCAGATTTGAGGAACATACGAATGGTATCCAATACTTTGAGTGCGTCAGTCGAAAGAAGAGTATCATCGACAAGTTCCCTGTGTAGGAGTAAGAGATACTGAAGCCAAGGGCTGCCGAATCTGCAAGTATTCGTCTCTGAACCTCCAGCCCAGTTGGGACTGTAGCCGCTTTCTATCATGAGCTTCACTATATCGCGAGCTCTCGGCACGTTCCCGTCATGATGCGGGGGGGAGCTCGAACAAGCATTATAAAACATATAGTAAGCAGTCTCATATCTCTCAGAATCTGGAATAGTTGCCATATTGTTCAAGATAAATGTAGTATGACTGAAGAATGTTGCATATATCAAGAATTGTGCCCGGCGAGAATAAGGCGGTAGAAGCTCGTTGGGGTCTTTTGGTGCTAATAGAGATCCTCGCTCATACATCTTCTGTGCAAGGGCCAACATAGTGGTGCTAACTGTGCATGGCAGATTCGAGTCGAATATCCATTCGTCCAAGGTCTCCAACACACAGCGCAGATTGCAAGACTCGATTCCAGATACAATATCCAGCGATGGATAAAGTTCATACCAAGCTAGTTGAGCTTTCGCCCTTCGAGTTAAGAGCCCTTCTTTTGAGTATGGACACGATTCCCAGAGATTGCGGCCATCTTCTGTGTCAAGCAGAAACTCTTCAGCACTCCTATGGATGAAAGTGATTGTTGTTTTGAGCCAAGCAAGTAAGCGCTTCAAGTTCAAAGTACCAGGGGTGTCTCTCTTGGAAGACCGGACTTCCAACAACCCGGCACAACCAACTTCTAGGGTATTCACCATATGCAAGCCCTTGCTTAAAAGATCATGTGCAGTTATTCCCTTGCCCTGGACGACAAATCGATCCAATAATGAACTGTCTATTGCCATCATGATGTCAAACAATGTCATGGGCATGCTCTTTAAAGCAAAAACTAGGTTGAAGACCAATGATGCGGATTGCTGATATATAGCATGATCAGCAGCAGACCGTATCAGAATATCCCGGTATAGGTCCATAAGGTCTTGAGGTGTCGAACTCAATCGTCGATAAATGTCCCTCTTCACGTCGCCGTTGTTGATGCCCCGAATCATCGACCTCGTGACAAGCACAGCCCATAAGAAAACGCCCTGAGACATTTCCCCTATATGCCACGCTAGATCTGAGATTTTAAGACCATCTGGCTCCAACAGGATAGAATCCCGTATGGAAATCGTACTGTACTGCTCTATATCCGGCCTCGTCAACTTATGGATCTCAAGACTCGGTTTGTCTTGCAGATGAAGTCGAAACAGACGCTCAGGTCGACTTGAGACACAAATTTTAATAGTTCGGGAGATCAGGGCTCTGAGCATTTGTAGCGTATCAAGTGTATCCTGCTCCGGTGAAATCTCGTCCAGAGCGTCGATAAAGATGCAAATGGGCTGCGACGAGTTGTTCCGATAGTATAGTAGCAGGTCTCGAAGCTCACGTTGATCCCAATCACTTGGCGATTCCTTTCCATCTGTATTTTTGATCAATCTCTGAAGAGACCTGTGTGAGATGCTCTTGTCGTTCTTCAGAATAAGACAGAGCAATGAGCAGAGGAGTCCCTTGAAAGAATGCTGCATCGTACTGCCTGGCTTCCAGAAAAAGTGCGTAATGATGGTTGCGTCTTTGTTCCATTCCTCCAGCGCAGCTGGTGTTCTCGAATCTGATATGAGAAATTTCATCAGAGTACTCTTCCCAGAGCCCGGCTTCCCGGTGATCCAGTAAACTGGCAGGTCCGACTTCAGCCAATTAATAAAGCTGTCCCAGTGCCTCCATTGTCGGTAGCATTGGGCAGATTCTTCGGTGATCTCAGATCTCTCATCTGATTCTGTTCCCCAGCCTTCCTCCATGTCGTCGCCCACTGCAGGGCATTCCTCTTCTACAGAGTTCTCGTCTGATTTTGTTTCCCAGCTCGCCTCATCATCTTCATCGTTTTCGAAGATTTCTTCTTGTCCTGGCTCTTGGTCTGAAGCTGTTTCCCGCCCTGTTCCATTATCATCATGCGCTTCAAGGGATCCTTCTTGTCCAATTTCGGCGTTTGACGCTGAGTCTGTTTCACATTCAGTTTGAAAGTGGGAATCACTATCAGAATCAAGGCCTGAGAGCCAGCGCGAGTCTTCTTCCACGGGATATTCGACTGGTTCCTCGAAGATCCAATTAAATGTCGATGGAGCCTCTGATGGAATGTTGTTTCTTCTTTCGTTCATGTCTGGATAGCTGAGGCTTTTGATAATTCGTTTCCTAAACTGCCCAGGATCGGATATAGACTCTGCTCTTGAATCCTTTGTTAATATTTAGGACCTCCTCATAAGTATAGGGCCCTTACTGTCGGCTTGAATTCCAGTATCCAAGAAATCCTTTTGCATATGATGCTGCACAAGCAGCAGCATAAGGTTGCCAGTCCTTGGTCTTGTGGCTATCAGCGTAATCGCATACACCTTTGATTATAACGCATGGGAAGACTTCCCATACGCCAACACTCTCCATCTCGAATCCCAAGGCCTTCGTCTGCTTCGTGAGATGATCACGATCTTTGGTAGATTTCATTACTGTATCCCCTGTCGCGAAAGTACCAAAATGTACAACTGGGTGAAGTTCATCTTCCTCCCGATTGTCTCTTTGTAAACATTGGGTTGTGTCATATCCCAGTTGGTCGCAGCTCGAGGTGAGGGCTATGTCGCAAACTGGATCTCTTTCATGGTGGCACGATGCAAATGTCGTACACGCTGGCGAATCTTGGTGTTTATGGCGGTATTCAACTGGGAAAAGTAGATCTTTTGATCGTCCGGGAAAAATGGCCGGCTTCTTTGCGTTCTGAGATAGCTCAGTGAGATATTTGCAACTTTCTGTTTGCAAACTTTCACTCTCCCTCGTTGTCATCAGTTTGGATAACAGATTTCTGATCTCAAGATTTGGCCTTCCGGGGATATCATTGAGACTATCCTTGATCTCGAATTTATTCGGAAACCGACGACCAAAGTCATATTGAACAATACCGGTACTGATGACCACGTCGCCGAGACATATCTGGGTTTTGCTTTTTTTATCACAAGGCGCGCCGCCACATATACCGACGAGTAGAGCTAGCTTGATGTTGGGAAAGCTCATGTGGCAAAAGGCAGCTATGTTGCCTGCAGAGACTTTGCCCATGCCCGGTAAATGGGCTAATACCACATTGTGTTGCCCGATGACACCGATTGAATAGGCATTAGGGTCCCCTCTAGCCTTGCCGTAGGAAAAGCCATCGTCTTCCCAGTGATGATCGAAAAGAGAGATGACGGCGTCAGCCTCAAGAGTCAGTGCACAAATGATGGCGACCTCAAAGTCATCCCGCTTTTCCGGCCGACTAGGTCGCCACGGATCCATGGCGAATGTAACGGTGGAGGGTCAATAGAATGCTTGAAGAGTGGAGAAGAATAAGATAAACTCGGTCTAATAATAGCTAGCAGCTTATGAACAGAGAAGCTTAGTTGCTTTAGTTAAAGCTGTCAGGAGACGTCTCAAGTCTTCGCTACCTGGCTACTTCATTATTACGCCACTTATGTACTGGTGCCTAATCCGTTGCTGCCTGATTAAATGTCACCTGACTTATGGTAACAAAACAAGATGCAGAAGACGTACCTCGTATGTATTGTTTACATAATACAGTAAGCCACAGGGCAAAGCCTTAGGCTAAAGCTGCCAAACGAGGCTGGCTGAACTAATAAGACTGCATTCAAGTACTTCTTCTTCAATATTCTGGGACGACTCGCAAAATGGTGCGAGTTGATAGTCCCTACAGCCGATGGCTAACATCAGGCCTTACACACGCAAAATGGTGTAGCTGCATAACACAGCAGGACTGTTGACCTGGCCACTGTCTTTTCTAAAGTTAGTACCTAATGCCTAATAAATGTAGTCTAAATCATACTCAGGCTCTACACTTAGTAGCTAATATATAATGAATATAGTCTAAACTATACTAAGGTTCTACCCTTGTGTAGAATATGACCACGTGGGGCAGAAGTATCATGACTAACGTGGAGCAGCAGGCATCACAGGGAACTCCAGAGCCGGCCTTCCACTGACAGGCAAAGGGTCGCTAGCTCCAAGCTTGTTCCAAGTCTTCGTGATCATGTCCAGGTACTCCGTAAATTCAGGACCCGGACCGTTATCGCCAGCAAACTCAGAAGCAAGATAGACGAGGTCATCAAGGGTCACATCTCTATGATCCACGACAGACATGCACAGAATGTAAGCCAAAATGTTCTTGTGCACGTCAATCACTCCCTCGTTAGCAAAGGTATACTTGTATGTATACATGTCGACGCGAATGATTGCATTGCTAGATAATCCCATGTCAGCATTCCTGGGCTTTTGTGAGAGAGGAATAGAGTTAACATACTGCTTTACGCAAATAAAGAACTTCTTGTCATAACTTTCGCCAGCGGAGGAGTCACCGAGAATCGTAGAGAGGCCAGTCTTTACCACGGATTTGAAGCCATCAAGGGCACCTTTGCTTCCAGTATCCGACGTGCCAAAGAAGGCGTCCACAGCATCCTCAACGCCTTGACCGGGCTGTAATCACATGGTTAGCTATCATATCCCGGAAAAAGTCCTATTGAGTAGCAGACGCACGGTACTTTCAGCATCAACGACAAAACAACGGTCGAATCTCAAAGCTCTCCTTCCGGGAACTCGGGTATGCATTGCCGACTCACGGTCCAGGAACATCTGCTCTAGCTCGTGTTGGAAGGTGTCAAGCCGTGCATCCGCGAGCTTCATCAGCAGCTCCAGTTGTTCCTTTTTCTTCCTCTCATTCTCATCGTCTGCCTGATTGGACTCAATCAAAGCGCTGATAGCATTACCCATTTTAGCAAAGGATGGATGAAATCTGTAGAACGGTGAGAGAATTAGATCATTGAAAATCGTGTGCTCAGATGAGGAGGGGAAATACGCTAACGTCGACGATCAACCAACCAGAAGATGCGTTCAGGCGCTCTAGACTCAGTTGTGAAGTCAGTTCCGATCTAACTATAACTACCTAAGATGACTACTGTTCCAGACCGCGGTCCTTTCGTGTCTGCATCATCAATCACATGGGCGGGCTGTATTAAATGTCTAAATAATTACCGAGACACATTTAGATACAGTTTACTCTAGAATAGATATTTTTTATTGCTTTCGGACAACCAGCAAACGGGTTTGGCAGGTCTCCTAACTAGACACTGGGGGCCGTCCTTTTCTACATCGCCCTTGATCTTGGGTATAAGAGGGAATAGCTGTTCCTGAACCGCCTTAACGGCCCTGGGGGGAAGGAAACACCGAACCTTAACATAGGGTGTTAAAATGAACTAAGTAAAGAGTCGCCTAAGCTTAGGCCAAATTGACCTAAAGATTTTCATCATTTAACGCACTGCACTAACTAGACGTCAAGTCAGACATGAGCCAAAAGATTTCAACCAGTGGCCGGAAATGTGCTTTTTTCTAGCTCCTGTATTCGCTCCATCAATATAGGGGTGTATCTTGTGTCATATCACTAATCCGCTGGCGTAAACGCAAGGTCGGTTGATTACTCGTCCCGTGAGTAAGCACTCCGACTCTGGGTGACATCACAAGCAACAGCCGACAAACGAGTATATAAACCCTTTAAACGACAGCCGTAAGGATTTATTAAGTGCTATTTTCCCCAGAAACCTAATCTCCAACCTTATCAAGCTCCATCAAAATGGCAACTCAGCAAACCGCTAAGACGCAATATGTCAAGTCACCCAACGGCACGACATTTGCATATCGCCAGATCGGTAATGCATCTGGAATCCCTCTTGTGCTGTTGACTCACTTCCGCGGCACCATGGACAAATGGGATCCTCTCATTGTCAACACCCTCGCCAAGAATCGCCGCATCATCACGGTTGATTATGCTGGTGTTGGTCTCGGCACCGGCGACGTCGCCACTTCAATCCGACAGTCGGCCGGCGATATAACACAATTCGTCGAACTGATTGGCGAAAAAGAAATTGATCTTCTTGGGTTCAGTATTGGAGGCTACGTCGCTCAGATGGTAGCACTTAACGCTGATCCTAGCAAAGTCAAAATTCGCAAGTTGATCCTTGCAGGGACAGGTACAAGCTACGGCCCTGATCTTGTGTACTCCCAGAACAAAGACGTTGGCTCTGTCGCCGGTGTCAAAGACGTAGATATCAATGTGTTCAAGACACTATTCTTCCCCAAGAACGCTGAGGGCGATGCTGCTGCTGAGGCTTGGTGGTCGAGAATTCATGAGCGAAGTGCAGAGACGAGTGGTGAAGAGGCGTCCCTCTAGCTAAGCAGTGGCTATAAAGATGGTGGTAAGGGACTTATGGGGCAGGTCACGCAGGGTCATGATTTTACAGAGAGTCCAGAGAAGAGCAAGGGAGAAGATGGCGCTTATGCAAGGCTGTCTGGTCTCAAGATTCCAGTGTTGATCGCCAATGGAAGCGTGAGTAATTCCCCCATCGATTCAATGATGGGCTGTACTGATGATTTGGTCTCGAAAGAACGATTACATGATCCCCACCCCAAACAGCTACCTCATCTACCAGAAGGTTCCGAATGGCCAGCTCATTCTTTATCCCAACAGCGGCCACGGCTTTCTGTTCCAGTACGCCCCGACCTTTGTCAAACATGTCGAGACATTCCTCGAGGGCTAGTGATCGTGTGGGATCAGTCTGCTCCTACGAGTCAATAAGACACAATAGAGACTAGTTGGGTATATAGAGACATTTATTGAGCTATTTCTGTCATTCTCCCTTTACCTTTCAGACCCTATCCTTGTATTGCTCATCTCAATTCATCCCGCGATCAATAGACTATTGCTTCATTATCCCGGTGACGTCTTCCAATGCTAGTCTTCCTCGATGATGGACATCTTCAACGACTTACGGATGTCCATAGGACGAACGGCGGGTGTTCTTCCGAGGCATACAGTTGAGTTGACGAGGCCTGTTGAGATTAGTTAGCCTTCAATATTGACTGAATGTGTGTCCAATCACTTACACATGATAAGTCTCTCAACATCAATCTTCACCTTTGTCTCCCGTTTGTTAGGCTCCTTCCACTGCTCCCCAGGTCCTTTGCCCTTCGGTGGTGGTGGCATCGCTCCCATTCCCATACCCATCAAACCAGCGGGACATGAAAACGAAGGAGGTTCATCACTTTCTAGATCCTCCTCCACGAAGTTACCGTTACCTGGCATATCAGGAGGCGTGGTGGGACCAGAGCTCGTCTCTGAATCTGATGTCCGCTCAAACATGCCCATGTCGATATACGCTGTGACGAAGATCTTGCCTGATGGGATAGTAACGCCGTAGCCGCGAAGACAGATCTCGATCTCATCTGAATCAAAGAAGTCCCCATCATACTCCGGGTCAATGATGCGTAATTGCGGGTTCAGGCGTAGATCTCGAATCTGTTCGACCGACGGACCAAATGGTCCCATGGAGAATCCCGACATCTCAGATGGTCTGTACACCTCATGCTCCAATGACCTATTGCCAATCGGCATATCACCACCACCGTATCCCTGCTCAGGAAAGAAAGTCCCAGCACCGCCAACATTAGTAAAAGGAAAGTTCCAATTATTAAGCGTAGCATCCCTCGACTTACGCAGCGTCTCACCAATACGACTACATATCTCCTCCCTCGTCTCAAAATGCATGCAGAACCCAAAGACCTTGCGATACCACGCAGGAGGCGCATGTCTCATCGACGCTAGGAGAAACGCTGCTTCCTGAGAGGCTCTGTGATACCGCCGGCCAAAGTTTAGCTCTTGGCTTGCGTAGGACCGGGGGTTGGCGAGGGCAGAGTCCCATGTTGATCCGGGGAGTTGGTAGGTCATGTCGTAGAAGGGCGTTTGGGTGGTGGGAAGCTGGAAGTAAGAGGTTGTATCGAAGGAATGAGGTGTTGAATCGGAATTGGACCGTTGCTGGGAGAGCATGGGATCGATTGGGTTGGTGGTGTAGTCCATGCCATCCATGATGGGAAAGTCGAAGGCCTGGGATTGTGGGAGTGGTGGCGTGAGATCAGGTGAGACCTCGACAGAGAGATCGTTGAGAAGGTCATTCTGTTCCCCATCTTGGACATCAGGTCTCTCATGCTCATCTACCTCTCGAGCGCTGGAGAGCAAGCTTATGGTGGTCTGCTTAATATGCTCAATGATCTGAGGATTATTCTTGACAGTATCTTGCTCAAGAATAACAGAAGTGAAGTTAATGAACTCCCTCCCCATATCCTCCTTCGACCGCTCTAGTTCTTCAACCTTTTGCTTCAGGACGTCAATAGCGGACTCCTTACGCTGTCGATATGCGCGCTGAGCCATACGATTCTGTATCCTTCGGCGCTAAAAACAACCAGTTAGAAGACCACGAAATACTCAAAGGCCATATCACTAATCATCCCGAGACGTCAAGTCACGGCGTACTCACGTTTGTCACAGATCCACTCTCCGGTACTTCAAGTGGTCTTCTTCCCCGTTTAGGTCCCGATCCCGTGTCACCCGCCTCAAGCGGCAGTACAGAGATACTATCCATTTCCGAGGTAGAAGAACTCATGGCTTAATAAGAATACTCTGACAAAATGGTATGACGCAAGGGTTCAGGGCACGTTGGAGAAGCTGATCGGCGGGAGATATATTTCACCCAGAGATCGAGTTCGGGAACTCGTCTCTGCGGCGTTGCGGCCCGTTGAGAGTTCAAAGTACCAGACGTTACTTTCAGCTGACAGGTAGACCAATCATTTGGTGAAGTGGCACTGACTAAGTGATTACGGATCGGGCTGATTGATCCGCGTCTCCACCAAGACGCCGGCGTGCAGCATAGACGCCGGCATTGCGTTGCAGCCGAGTATACTGGAGACTTGATCGATATTAATAGCTGTCTTCTTATCTGCCAGACCCTCTGATGTTACAACACTAATGGATATGCTTCTTATCCCACCCTGTCGAGATCGTGAACTAGGTAATATACAATGGGACTGCTATGTACGATGCAATTTCCTCACGTGGAGAAGAACTCTAATGAAACAAACAATCTCACGTAAGATTTTGGGGTAAGGTATAGTATGGCGACACCGGTCAAATGTCGCTTCTCGTGTTCAAGACGCCGGCATCTCGCTTTCGCTCCACGATAGCACTGTGGGCGTTGTTACACCACATTACAGTCCAACGAACAAACTCAAGTAAGTATCAGACCATGACCACATGGGCCTTAGTCCAGACTATGTAGGCTGGGCCTTTTGTAAGTGGAATTTAAGCTGTTTTGGCAGGCTTTTATCGTAACATCAAGTCAGGTAATGTTTGTAAAATGTCGGGTTTCTCGTACCGAAAACGTCGGGTTATTCTAGCTTGGTCGGGATCTCTCAGCCCTAAGATAACAAGCCAGTGTCCCTATTGGAACGCTGCTGAGATGATCTGACCGGTCGATTTTAGCGTGCATTAGCGCTGGGGATACAGAACACTGGAGCCCGAATACCGAGCAAGATTGGGCACTCGGGCAAAATACAGAATCTCAACCGTCGGGTCCCTTTTCTTCGAACAAAGAGTGGAGCATTTTTCTATGTAGCTAGGCAAAGCTAATTTGCTGAGGCCAGTCCGCTTCGGCTATGGTCGCTTCTAGTTCGGCATCTCCAGAACAGCCCTATATCTCATCTTATTCTGCTCGACCAACTCGAAGACCTCCTTGATGGTTGATTCACCTTCATGCTTGAAGAGCTGAACCATAGGCTTGACGCCATGGCGCCCAGAGAACTCAAGCATCTCGTCGTGAATGTTGCGCGATCCAACGAGGCTTGAGTGGACATGGTAGCCTTGGAAGAACATTGCCCCCGCACTATATGACAGTCAGTATTGGTAAGTTTGTGTGGATGTTTGAACGTACGGCAAGCTGAGAGGTCCGTGAACCGGGGCTGCAAGAGGGACGATGGTTCCGTCTCTAGCGAGGAACTCCTTAGTCATGACCCTGCAGAAACACTATTAGCCAGGCCTCTCTGCACAACAACAAAGTACTTACTTATCCCAGTCAGGATACTTCGTTCCACAAATGACAAGAACATCAATAGGCGCCGTAGCCGTATCAAACATGTTCCGGATGAGGTGAAACTCCTTGGCGCCTAGTTGTCGTGCCTCGGCCTCCTTGCTAGCACTCGTGCTGTAAACAATAACATCGGCACCCATCTTATCCGCATACTGAATAGCGAGATGACCAAGACCACCGATGCCGAGAATGCCGACGCGCTTCTCGGCTGTCACTGTAGCCTTGAGAGCAGCGTACACAGTAGCGCCGGCGCACTGAAGAGGTGCAGCATGCTCACTGGAAAGGCTATCAGGAATCTTGTGGAGGTATGTCTCCTTACCGATGTAATAGGTACCAAAAGTACCATTGTCGAAATCTCCTTCGCCGAAGATAACACGTTCGTAGCAGTAGATGTCTCGTCCTGACAAGCAGTACTTGCAGTGGCCGCAGGCATCGCGGTGAAAGCCACCACCTGCTCTATCACCGATCTTGAATTGTGTGACCAGCGAGCCAACTGACTCGACAATACCGATTCCCTCGTGTCCAAGAGCTACAGGGGCTCCAAGTTGGCAGAGCACGATGTCTGAATGGCATACACCACTGTGAGTCAAGCGGACGAGAATGTCATGGGGACCAAGGTCAGGCAGCTTGACGGAGGAGGGGGAGAACCCTCCGTTGCCATCCCCTGCGCGGTAGATGGTATGTTCTGCAGGGGCCATTTTGATGCTGGAGAGGTAAGAGGTAGAATAAGACTTGAGGTAGTGTTTGAGAAGCAGCTGTTTACTTTGTCAGTGAGGACATCATTGGAAGATATAGTCCAGATATCATGTCGTCATCTAATACCTGTTCTCAATGCCTAAAGTTTAAACTTATAGGCAGTAATGAATTACAACAAAAACTCCTAAGTTTTCACAGCAGACCTGTCTAATAAGGAAGGTGACCGGGGGGGTTGTGATGAATTACCTAGTTGAGGGAGCTGAAACAACTCAGTAGCGCCTATCGATCCTAAAACTCTAATAGAGTATTCTTCTAAGTTGTGCCTAGCGTCGTAAGCTGGCAACTCCGGCGGTGAAGAGGTGCCGGCGTCGTGGTTAGGTTCGGAAAGCCAATGTGATAACACGGGCGTGATCAGTGGGCAGTATTTAAAATGTAATGGGAAAGGAAGTAAGGGATATAGTGCGATGACCTGGAAGTAAGTATTAAGAGACGGATAGTGTTTCCTTGTCAGTGAGGACAGCATTGGAAGATGTAGTCTGGATATCCAGGCTCGGGATCAAAATGATCATTCTGATTTATAATAGCATAAGGCTTCGACAAACCGAGACTTCCGTATATTAACTCTGAATCTTAGACAGCTATTCTAGATGATTACTATCTCAACGCGATCGCATTATGGTCTTATGACTTCTGCCAGTCGGGCATTGCTGTCATCGGCAGTGGTTACTAATCGTTCCCGGTGACTGAAGGATGCACTAAGTTAGCCAATTATATGGCTCAAATAACCCGCATCATTCACTGGTAGAAAATAAGCGACTCGGAGCAGCAGCGACATTCGGTCTCTTCGTAAGGATCCGATGACCATGCCAGCAAAAAGGCACAAAGTTTAACAGTCTTTATTGATACCAATTCGAAAAGTATGGTGTTGAGATAGGTATGTCAGACGGCATTAATTGGAGTGCGAATGTAGACGGAGTGTTCTTCTAAGGATCCTGACTAGCGTCGTAAGCTGTCACGCCTGGCGGGGTGCAGATACCGGTAGGAGCCAATACCTATACCGGCCCCGGTATACCTAGTGCTATATAACCTCTATATTAGTCTCTATTATAATACTAATAACCTATATTA